>CAIGRS010256678.1:0-10719 GCA_903798395.1 Fraxinus floribunda | reverse complement strand
AATAGCTCCCTTCCAGGGACGAAAGAGGGGGGACCAAGACAAAATAGCTCACAAGAAAGAAAAAAAGGGAAAAACCATACTCATATCTTTCCTTCCACTTATTCTAAAAAGGAAAGAAGATTTGTTCTTAGGAATTTCAGGCAGGTGATCATTGATAGTGTGATCGTCTCGAAACCATCCCGTCGGAACCCGAACAGTTTTGTCTCTTGTCGGAAAGTGCCTCCCGCATTCATCTAAAACCAACTACCGCCATCATTCCGGTAGAAACGCGCCGAATCCGTACTGACGTGGCAAGAGTGGGCCCGACATCTGTTGAAGTCATTTTTTTGGGGTCAACAACTTCAATAAATTTTANTTTGTTCTTAGGAATTTCAGGTAGGTGATCATTGATAGTGTGATCGTCTCGAAACCATCCCGTCGGAGCCCGAAGAGTTTTGTCTCTTGTCGGAAAGTGCCTCCCGCATTCATCTAAAACCAACTACCGCCATCATTCCGGTAGAAACGCGCCGGATCCGTACTTGACGTGGCAAGAGTGGGCCCGACATCTGTTGAAGTCATTTTTTTAGGGTCAACAACTTCAATAAATTTTAAGTCCATCCATAATTTTGAAGTTGAAGATTAAATTCAAATAAATGAATATAACGATGGATAGAAATATACGCAGATAAAAAAGTGAGTGCAGTTAAAAAGTTCTAATCAATAAATTATAAAAGTTTGACAATAGATTCGCTATCGTATGATACAAAAGTGGACAATTAACAAAAATAAAGTTGCACGACAAATGTGACATTGATTTATCCCTGATTAGACGTTAAAATGTGACTTGACTACGTTGCAAATTACTAAATCAAAATATAATAAGGCCAAAATACGTTGCCTATAATTGGTTGTCAAGTAGAAAAAGTTAAAGGGCAATTTATCACAAACTTAAGGGCCTTTAGTAGTGTTTACTATTGTTCTATAGTTGATTGACTTGGCACAATTGGACAGCCATGATTTTATTAGATATTTCTAAAGTTATATGTATATAACTTAGCCCATGTTTGAGCCCTATTTTTCATTTTTATTTTTTTGTTGAAAATGAATTCTGTAATAGTGATTTTTTGGAGAATGTGTGGCTACAAATATAAGAAAAAAAATTGAATTAACGTACATAATATTTTATTGTCCGAATGTATGTTTGAAGATGAGGATAGTAAAAAATGATTTTTAAAATAATGAGGATCAAAAAGATGCTTAGCCTATGTTTTGCCAAGCTATAAATTATTTATAAACACTTGAATCACTTTTTATTTATATCTTTCAAAGGATTCACGAGTATTTATTCACAATTTATTTTTATCTATTTATAATTTAAAAATTTATAAATACTTTTCAAAGAAACTTCTATTTTAGGACATCATATATTCCTCTACTTGGAAGTCATCAGTTTTGACCAAGAGATATGAACATGTTGATTCTTTGAACAAGGTTCCATCACATGGGATCACTAGTCATTGCATGATCGAGACTTTAATTTGATAACACCTCTAAAATTATTATTGTAATAATTTATTAAATGTTTTGAGACTTTCATAGCTCTCAAATTGGTAACAAGTAGCGAATCAAAGATAAGACTCAATCAAAGACTATTCCTAGGGAAGGAGTTCACACTCAAAATGATAAGCGAGTGACAATTGTTAACAAGTATCGAGCTTATATAAAAGTAACGATTTGAATTTTTGCATTATACTGTTTTTTACTGTTTTTAAAATTCTTCACTGCAATATAACTTCGCGTAATCTATTTGCGGAAATAATTGTATAAGTTGAACTCATTAGCTGTGGAAGATGTTTAAGTTGATTGTCAATTTCATTGTGTTGGAGTTTCGGAACAATTATAACTTTATTCTGAATCACGATATTTAAAAGAAATGTAAAAGTCATATTTATTTAAAAATGCTATTCTTATAAAATTCACCGTCTTTACGTAATTTTAGAAATATTAACTTTTTATCTTTTAAATATGCAATTCTAATAATTTTACATAAGGATTAAAGTAGTTGTACATACTCGGTGTACATTAAGTTTGATACTCCATATGTTGTCAAATTATGTACCATTAATTTTTTGAAGTGTTCTTAAAATCAATGTGTAAAAAAATGCCACATCGCAACAATGTCAACGAAAATGTACATGTAGCTTGATTCTTTACATAATTGATTTGTACAAATCGTGTACAAGTACCAAGGTATTTTACTTCCATTACATGCAACAGTTGGAATATTAGGGTGACGGTTGCAAAGATTGAAAGATTTGAAAAAAATTTGCTAACGTTTCAAAGGTTTGGAGCTCCTACTGCAATTATCCCTCATTTTTATTTCCTACACTACATTTTTTTTTGGTACCCAGGTATTCCAGCTTAGTCAGACTAATTTCCTGGACCACCGGCCCCTCAGTAACTGGCGGAGGTAAACCGCGGGTTATGCCCAAGTTGACCAGGGTTCGAGCACCCCTTATACTCATAACCCCAAGGGAGTTTTCCTCCATTGTTATTACATCACCAAGCTGCTCCAACCAATATTGATTATTACATCACTCAGCTGCTCCGACCAGGAATCGAACTCCCCACACTGTGGTTGCAAGCCCAACAATGTCTTTCCTTTGCCAACTTGGATGTGTCCCGGAAGGCTTCTTACACTACATTTTAATTAGACTTAAGGTTGTCAATCTTTACTTATTATAGTATTTATTTCCTAATAATTTTCCATGACATTCTTATCCTCAAACTTTTTATTAGTTAAACACATTTTTATATTTGATAATAGTTTATGTCCAAATAGTTTGTTGAAATAACGTATAACAACTTATTTTCCTGCCCCATGATGATAAATAAATACGAAAAAAATATTTTTTCCTCACTTCAAAGTATGAAAACAAAATATTTTGACATAATTAATAAAATTTTAATTATATACAAATTTTAGTGACTAAACAATAAAATTTGACATGTGTACGATGGTCAGTGATGGAAAGTTTTGAAGAAATTTTTCTCTACACGCAAAAAGGAAAATCATTGTGGTTTAGTCTTAATGGAGAATTTAGCTAACCAACCACTGAAATGAATATTCTGCGTCAAAATGTTTTGGGTTTGACACTTTGATTTTTATTAGCAGACAGCAAGCACGAGCATTCCATCCCAACTGACCGGCACGGGAACGCATATATTGAATTGGGATTCCCGTGGATTGAACGATCCAACCCAATTTACTTTTTTGAGACGTGAAATAAATAGGTTCATGGGTGACGATGGTATTGAACTGAGAATTAAGCTACTCAAACAGGGATTTTTACAACGAAAGCTGACAGAGCTGATGTGGCGAATTGTGATTTGCCTTCTTTTTTTTTTCTTTTAATTTTTCATCTTCCAATGAATGCACGACTGTCAACATTTCTGTCAAAATTCCCTGTTTGAGTAGCATGATTGTTGAACTGAATGTCCAATAATTGCATTTTCGTTTCTTGACAAGAATAATTTCCCTTTTTTGTTCTACTTTTCTTTTTGTAGATTATAATATAATCAACATGTAACATAAAATTTGGCAAAGGTTTCTTATTGAAATTATTCAAAATTAAATTAACAAATTTTCTATAATATAATTTATGTAGACAATAGATATTCAAATCTTAAGACAAAATCAATCAACGTGTTCGCAAGTCGCATTTGACTGAGGAGAAACGACTTCTTCATGAATGCAGAGTTTGTTTTAAATTTTTTACAGTCAATCATGCATCAATTCCGAGTAATTCACCACAATTTAAAGCCCGTTTGGAAGGGATTAAAATCGGATTAAAATTGAAAAACGAACCGCTATTGTTGACTATTATTAGAAGATTGTGACCCAATAACGACTATATTTTCAATTTTAATCCCAACCAAATGGAAATTTTTTTTCTTTCTGTCACAACATTTAGAGGGTGTTCGGTGTAAATTAAAATCAGATTTTAACTGAATTGTAATAAAAATTTTTGAAATATGTGATTGAAAAGATATGGAACCCATGAAAGATGCGATTGATATTAATTATTTGACTTTAATTTAGATTAAAATCTGACTCAAACAGACCCTTAATAATGAAGATAAAACAAAAGGTTATGTTTGGTGGCCACTGGCCAGTTGATGAAAGGAGGGAGTGAAAAATAAACATAAAAGTAAAAAAGATAATTAGGTAAAAAGAGGAGGGGGGAAAAAATGAGTAGAGGCAAGCAGTACTCTTACGTACCCTCGCAAGCAAATCTCAAAATCTCGTTTACCGGTCCATTAATTCACGGATATCAAGGAATTTTATCCTTTTTCCATTTCAATTTCTCCTTTTTCATTCATTTCCATTCCATTAATTTACTGTTTCTTGATTTCTGCCCTTTTTTTTTTTTTTTTGTATGGTCACTCCACTTCTTTGCTTCCTCTCCAGAGAGAGAGGGAGACGCCAAAAGGGAACCCTGCAATTTCATACCTTCCGATCTTCTTCAATCTCATAATATTAAATCAGACCCACGTGAGAAAAAAATTATATTTCTTTCAATTTTTTCTTTATTTTTTTATGAACCTGAAGTTTCTTATATGTTGATGATACTCTTTGTCATCTATACGTTTATTGAAATTTAATCAATTTTGTAAGTCCGTAAAGTCTTTTTCCTGACAATGGGTTTGCCATTTTTTGTGCTAAAATCACTTGGATTTTGCCCAATTCTGGTGATAGAAAAATGTGGTTAATTTTTTTAATGCGTATTGTGTAGTTCGAGGAAAATAATATTTGCTTTCTATTGTTTTGTGTTATATGAGAGACAGATTCAATGGGATTGGATCGGGATCCATGTCGGAACTCCTATTGTTTATGTTCTAGCTGTAATACTGGAATTTTTAATTGTATATTATTTTACTTTAACCTTGGTTCTTAGGCTTGTGTTTTGTGTACTCGACTATTTCTTTCTTGACCTCACACGTGTTTCCGTTTTCAATGAAGGGTTTATATTGGATTGAATAACCACTTCAGCATTGCCTAGTACTTCGAGTTTCGATTCCTCGTCGCAGGGTTTCTGTTTTTTATGGGCTGAACCCGAGAAATCATGGGTAGCTTCAGTGACGAGGATCAAGAATTTCGATTCTTTGATGCATCAGAGCACATTGCATCAGCTTCCGAGTCTGATTCTGATAATGTTGGGGCTAACAATTGTGAATATGATTTTTGGATTGGGAGCCCTCAAAGTGTGAGGGAGCGACGTAGGAAATTCTTTGGATGGATGGAAATGAGCTTAGATAGGTTAGAAGGAAACAATTCCTTTGATGTACATAATAATGGTAAACGTGGTGTGTTCGGGGGAGATATTGATAGAATAATGGAAAGTAGTGAGTCTGTTCTAAGAAATTCAATTTTTGAAGATGAATTTTCTTCTAGCCGTTCTTGTATGTCAAGTTGGTCCGCTGGTGTTTTGGATTTAATAAGAGAAGTGGCTCCAAGTGAAGATTTTATTTGTAGAAACGAGAATTTAAATGATGGACGTGAGTGTAATGTTGATGATTTGGTGGAGGATGGCAAGCGGATAGCTGTTGGAGTTGCAGGGTTGGACCAAGTGTTGATATCCAGAGAGTTTGAGAACATTACTCGACTGTCGCCTTCAGTTCAGCAACTTCGGGAGACAGAATTTGAGATCAATGGAAATATTTCGAAAACAATATATAAAGTAAAAGTTCGCTGGTTGAGTAGATTCCGTTCCTTGACGCGCATGACAAGTGGGAATGGGAGAGCTGATAATTTTAGATCCAGTTGCCCTGGTCGAGTTCAGGGGACCAAGGTTCAGAGAGTTAGGGTTCACCATAAACGGAAAATGTTGAAGGAACTCTCAGCACTCGTGACTGGACAAGATATCGAGGCCCATGAAGGGTCAATCCTTACTATGAAATTTAGTCTCGACGGACAATACCTGGCTAGTGCTGGTGAAGATAAGATAGTGCGAATTTGGCAAGTGGTGGAAGATGAGAGATCGAGTGATACTGATATTCCAGATGTAGATCAATCTTGCATTTACTTCTCAGTGAACCATCTTTCTGAATTGGCATCTCTCGTGAAGGAAGAATATAAAACTAACAAATTGAAGAGTATAAGGAAACCAAAAGACTCGGCATGTATCATCTTTCCTCCAAAGGTTTTCCGGATTTTGGAGAGGCCACTGCATGTGTTTGTAGGTCACAGCGGAGACATTTTGGATCTTTCTTGGTCGAAAACTAATGTAAGTTTTCTACGTGCAATCAAGTTGGTTTTCTTTTGAAATTTCCTGGAAACGAATGATATTATATGTTGCTACTCTGTTTTCTTGCAGTGTCTGCTTTCTTCATCAATTGACAAAACTGTTCGTTTGTGGCGGGTTGGATATGAGCAGTGTCTCAAGGTCTTTCTGCATAGTGATTATGGTGTGTAACCGGTTGCATATAGTGATATTATCAGATTTGGCTTGTGAAAAACATCAAAATTGGTCTTGACATACTGATTCCTTTTTGCTAAAAACGAATTTGATTGTATGCAGTGACCTGCATTCAGTTTAACCCCGTGAACGACGATTACTTCATCAGTGGTTCAATTGACGGAAAAGTTCGGATTTGGACAATCAGTGGTTATCAAGTTGTCGACTGGACTGAAATAAGAGATATAATTACTGCTGTTTCTTATAGGCCTGATGGGCAGGTCTGTTGATTGTCTATCCTGTTACAGATAATTGTGGTACAGTACTCGGATAGGATTGAAGACGACAATGGATAAGATTTTGACTTCTATTTTTTTTTCTTCTTTGATACCGTCGAGTCGTCTCCAATCCGTCTTATCAAACATGCCACAATATTTTATTGGAAATGTGGATTCATAAATTTATAAGACATACTAATGGAATAATTCTTTTTTTGTTGTATAGGGTGGTATTATTGGCTCTATCACAGGCTTGTGTCGCTTTTTTATTATATCGGGTAATTTGTAGAGATTTTTGGATTATTATGTGTTTTTGCTTAAAATAGTGGTCAATTGCTCGTCCTATGATGCCATACAACTTTTATGGTTTATTTATCCTTCTGTAATGTTTGAAGGTTTTGATTTTGCTCGTGAAGTCCAGATGATTCTCTTACTATCATTCCATAATTTAGCTTTGAAATTGAAACTCACTAGTAGGGACTAAACATTGATAACTGGTTTTGACTTTTCTCTTTGTAAGCTAATCACTTCGAACTGGAAGAGCAGATGTGCTTAACCAGTAAAAAGAAATCGGCCTGCAAAAGGATAACTGGATTACAGGTTACCATCAGTTGCCTATCACCCTACTATTTTAATGAGAAGCTATAATTGTAGTGCGACGAGAACACTTGAAGAAATAAAACCTTTATTTCGATCCAACTCAATTCTAATCTGATGCCCCATGAATGCAGTTTGTCCCACAAGACTGGAGCAAAGTGTTGGTCACATGTGCTGATTCACAAATTAGAATACTTAGTGGGATGAATGTGATTGGGAGATACAAAGGTAAGCAACTAGTGCTTCCCTCGGCGGTGTATTTCCTCAAGGAATAATATGTGGGCTCTTGTTGAATTGTATTAGACCTCCCTTGTCTGTCTATTTTTTTTAGATTAATACCCTCACACTGTCTATATGCCTAGGCGGTGCTGGGAACCATATTTCTGCTTCGTTCACCTCAAATGGAAAGCACGTTGTCTCGGTGTCTGAGGATTCTAATGTTTACGTCTGGAACTACAATCAGGAATCATGTTCTGCCTCGCAACCAATTAGATCATTCGAGTGTTTCTCTTCTAATGCCTCTGTGGCAATACCTTGGTCTGGCTTAAAGATAGGGAACTTGGAGGACAGATTCAAATCGAGCAAACTAGAGGAGAGTTTAACTAAGTTATCGACTCATTTCTCTTTGGGCCAAGAGTTTATCTTGGACTCCAGCCCCAAGGGGTCTGCAACTTGGCCCGAGGAAAAGCTACCCACGTCTAGTCCCCGTACTGGGCTGTATCAAATGTGTAAATCTCAATACAAACTTTTCAAGACTTCTTGCAAGAGTTCATCCACTTCGCATGCCTGGGGTCTAGTGATTGTTACTGCAGGATGGGATGGACGAATTAGATCGTTCCACAATTATGGGTTACCAACACCCCATTAATATGAGTTTGCAGGATCACAATAGAATTGGATACGTTCTTTTTGGTCACCTGTTTGAGCGATCCATCAATTTGGTCGAGTGCAGCAAGTTCATTGCACAAAAAGTTAATTTTGAAAGTATTAACATTGATTACCCAGCCCAAACCATCGACATTGCTGTATCGCTGTGGAGGACTCGTCGTCCAGTGGGTGAGTTCAGATTTGCAGTCGATGAAGTTTGTAATACAGCAGCTGATTAAAAACTAAGGTATGCACTATTTGCAATTGGTTACTTAGCTTAATTCAACAATCCCTCGATTTGTTTATTCACGAAGTCTGTTTCTGTTGGCCGAGAAAAGAAATGGATTTACGCGCGAAGAGAGGCCAATACGAGATGCACGTCTGTATTATGTAGGTTTATGAAGGTTCCCTTGATCTTTCACTTGGTCATCAGTCATCACAGTGGAACCTAGGAGAGCCCGGCCAGTTGCCCCAATTTATTTTGAGGAAAATCGTGGGGAACGTTTTTTCGTGGTATGTTAGCTGGCCTGATTGATTTTTTGTCTGCCCTTTGTAGCATGTTTGGCTGAGCATATAAGGTTACTTGTCAATGAGTTTGAAAATAATTAATTAAAAAAAGTTAGTATAGGCAGTAAAGTAAGAGAAGTAACTTGGACTATGTTTGGCTCATGTTTATATATTAATATAAATACTCAAGTCACTTTTCATCTACACATTTTGGGAGATACACAAGTACTGCACATTTATCCACTACTCTTTTTATCTATTTATAATTTCAACTATTTATAAACACTTTTCAAACATGTTTTTGGATGTTTAAAGGCTAGTAAAAACAAACTTATTCAAATTATTTTTAAGTTTAGCCAAACATGCTCTCTCCCTCATGTTAGAGTAATCACTAATATATTTTCTTGTCTAAACTGTACAGCGTGAAGCATGGTAGATATGCCTGCATTTTCTCGTTCATATGATGTTGAGCCAACCAGTGCCACAGGCGGTCACCTTATAGATGTGCTTTTTTGTAACACTAGTTTTTACCTGTGCATTGCACGGATGTTGTTATTTTAAAGGTGATGTTAGTGTTCCATGTGTTAAAATCAGATGAGAATTAGATGTGATTTTGTATTATTAAATTTTCACACACATTTTGTATGAAAAAAAATCAAAAGGATATTAAAGCGTAAGACTTTATGCATTAAATACTATATTTGTTATATGATTAGATTCACTCTGTTTATAAAGAGTAGTGAGCAAATGCTTTTAATGCTAAAGTACTTCAGAAGTTTTTAATAAATACCAAATTCAAAATTATGGGGAAATCAGTGAATACAATGAACTTATTTTTAAACGTGATCTGATACATTCAAACACAGAGCACAAACAAATAGATACCGAAGTTATGTAAGTTCCCACTCAATCTTATGTAGATCCGTACTTTTGAGAAGGCTTATGTTGTTTATAGTCTTCTAAAAATAAAGTATGATAAAACTATCATCATATTGAAATAACATGAACCAATGACTTCAATTTTATTGTATAATTAAAATTGGAAGACAAATACGATTAAATTTATCAATGAAGTGAAGTAATTTTCGACAGCTTGACGAGGAATAGAAAAATTACTATAAGTGTTGGTATATGAAAGAGTGAAAGTTTTACAAAATGTGTGCTGTGTGTTTGTCTTTGTTGAAGTGTTTTAAATGCCTTATCTATTCTAACATGTGCAGTGGTAAGCAATAAGAAACTTCTTATTTGAGCCTTAGATTTCTCTTGTATACATATTAGCACAAATAACTTCTTCTTTTTTTTTTTTTCATGCTTTTAAAAAATAAATAAATAAAAAGTGCGAAAAAATATTTTTCCTTTATTTCAAATCAGGAAAAAAAATATTTTGATATAAATCATCAATAAGGACAATGTGTACTAATTAATAGAATGTTGAAGATAAGAATTAAACGGGAAAAAGNTTTTTTTTTTTTTTTTTTCAATTTTTTCATTGCTTCTTCAGAAAAATGTTCGTTTGTATGAAGAGTTATTCCAGAAACAAGAATCAAGAAATAAATGGAAATTTTTTTTCACAAAGAGACAAATTCGTTCAAGTTAAGGTGATAATATATCAACCTCATCAGCATTCAAATCGTCATATTGGAGACGTATTTTCTTCTTAGCATCGAGCTCACCATTAAATAATATTTTCCCATGTGTCAATATCTTCGTCAATAATATTTTCGAGAGAGCAGAAGGGGCAATGCCTCGAAAGAGGGGGATCGACTGGTAACTCAGCTCTTGAGGTCGAAGGGACAACGCCCCTCGAGGTGGTTCGAGGGCAACGCCCTTGACGGGAATCGACTAAACCGATCAGGTAGGGGGGTCGAAGGGGCAGCGCCCCTCGTGGGGGCGGTTGCCCCCGATATGAATTTTGATTTTCAGGTATGTATGGAATTATATGTTTTCTAATGTTTTTGAATTAAATTATTAGGACCGTGTCCGAGTGGCGTCTCCGCACAACGCGGAGACACGGTCTCTCTCTCTCTCTCTCT
>CAIGRS010256667.1:0-16558 GCA_903798395.1 Fraxinus floribunda | reverse complement strand
GGGGTCTTGGAAGTTGTCGAGTTAGGTTGGATAATCGGTTAAACCAAATTGGACCCGAAGCTTTTCATTTTTATAATTTTTTGAGAGAGCTATTATTTTACATTCACCATTTTTAATATATATCCACTTTTAAAAATGAAATTATTTTATATTTTTAACCTTATATAAATTTACTTAAATAATCATATATAAAAATACATCACTCTAAATTCATCAACTAATATTTATTTCATTAAATTCTTTTGGACTTTTTTTATAAGATCCTAGCATTCATAAAATATAATCTAAAGTCAAAACAAAAATGGAAGAAGACATCATTAGAACAATGCACACACAGCAATATATGAGAAGAATTTGAAAAAATAAGGATTACCTTTTATTGTAGATTTGATGAATTTAGTATGTAAATGATTCTTGATTTATATTTTGATTATTTGATAATGTGCCTTTAGAATTCAAGTAATATTGGAAAAGAATTTCATTCCGAATTATTTGAGCTTTTTTATTTAGGATTATCTTTTCTTTTCTTATTTTTCTTGAATTGAAAACATTGATGGCTATCTTTTGTGCTAAGATTATCAAAACAAGAATATGAATTTTGTGTTCAGATTATCTTATTTTTTTTTTGTTTTGAATTAAAAACAACGGTGGTTAATATATTAGGATTATCAAAACAAGTAAAGAAGTTAACAATTCATACTGACCGTAATGATTGAAAATATAAAATGATTACAAAGGAATTATGATATGATAGATATATAAAATTTGCGTGGATGTATAGATATAACAAAATAGTGTGGGTGATGTGATAGATATATAAAAATGGTGTGGGTGTAAGTGTTTAAATGAACGAATTTAATAAAAAACAATATTGGAATGTGATGTAGATGAGAATAGTTTTTTTTTAGGGATAGATATAGAATGTGATCGACATATAAAAATTACCTCAATTTGTGTCTCGTTCCAATAAGAAAAGGAAGAAGTGATGAAGAGCCCTAGTCATCGTCACATGTCAATTGTCATTGCCTCTGTACCTCGTCTTCGATCGGCAACTATCATGATTTTGTGACCATCATTGTTTATCAACTCTGACACATCTCAATTTGCAGTTTGGTAATGTAATAATCATGGAGGAATGCTCTCTTGGAGTTAGGAGTATAAGGGGTGCTCGAACCCTGATCAATTTGGGTATAACCCGCGGTTTACCTTCGCCGGTTACTGAAGGGCCGGTGGCTGGTGGTCCAGAAAATTAGTTTGGCTAAATTGGAATGCCTGAGTACCAAAAATAAATAAATAAACAAATAATAATAATAATAATAATAATGCTATCTAGTGCCAATTTAGGTGACCACACTTGATTGGTGCAATTAAATGGATATTTTGACTTTGCATTTAAATGATCCTATCATTTAATGACATCTAATTGTCACATAGATTGATATTAAGTACCGGTGGTGTTAAATAACATTACCTCAATTTGCATGCAGATTGAATATTAGAGTTCAAAAGTTTTATACCGTTAATACTTTGTTTTTACTCTTTTGTTAAAGTAAAACCATTTTTTAAAGAATTAACTTTTCGAAGATTAGTGATCGTTGAGAAACAATTTGAATTTTATGAATAAAATGTGATCATAACATAAGTAGGCGAGTAATGAAACATACTAACACGACTTGACCGAGTTGTCATTTTTTAACAATCATAACACGCCAATGGAGATTTTCGTAATAGCGATGAGGGAAACAAAATTTGTATGATGTGTGGAGTGCAACGTCTCAAAGATTGAGTGATTGAGTGATCACTGGACATCACTATGAATTTTGATGACGAAACGATGACCAAGTATAAGTTGGGTGAGTAATGAAATAATTTACTCTAAAAATAGTCTAATTGCTAAGAGGGAGGACAATGATATTTGTACACAATGATGTACATAATAATCACATGGAACAGAGAGAAAAATAATTAAATTTCATTTCTTTTCATCAATTTAGGTGTCCACACTTGATATGTGCAATTAAGTGAAAGTTTTGACTTTACATTTAAATAAACTTATCATTTAATGACATCTAATTGCCACATAAACTAGTGTTAAACACTACTCTTTTTTAAAGGTTGCTAATTTAGAAGTGTCATTTCTTAAAGTCCCCGATCTCTTAAAATTTGTAAAGAGTTGAACATGTAGTGCCGATGCCTGGACAATAAGCAAAATTTCGAGACATTCCATTCTCCTTAGAACGTCTCTATAGGTCACGAATCTTTATAAACCTTCTGGAATAGCCAACACAAAAAGCATTAACTAATCTCCACTTCAATTCCTTAAAACTACATTCAAATTTCTCTATTCAGTTATACTTCTCACCCTTACAAGTCAGTTGAGTCAAAGGATCAGATATCATGGAGAAACCTTCGATAAATCTCTTGTAATGTCGTGCTAGTACAAAATTTTCCCTATTGGCCACTGCCTCAATTTTAATTGGGTCTACACTATTCCTTGGACGGTGACAACATGCCCAAGGAACATGAATTTATGAAGTCAAAATTCATACTTCTTGAATTTGACAAAGTTTTCCCTTCTTTTGGATTCTTAAACAAACATCAAATGCACATAATGTTCTTCATTGCTCCATGAATAGAATAAGATTCCATATTTCTTCTTAACATATAATACCGGTGCTCGCAATGGGGATACGCTAGATCGAATGAATACCTTTTTACCAAAATTTCCTCCTATTGCATTTTCAATACTTGTAACTTCTCTGGTGTCATTCTATAGAGAGCCTCATAAATAGGTACGAAAATTGGGACTAGTTTGATAGTGAAATATATTTTCCTTTCTAGAAACATTATGTCAAATCCTCTGGAAATACTTTTGAGAGTTGTTGAACTATCTTGACATCATTTGTTGTTAACTCATTATCCTCACTGTTAGGAATTTGAGGAGGTGATATGGTGCGATATGAAGTATAGATCACACAAAGAAAAACAAGATTAAAAAGAAAATAAGCAAGAAGATGAATTAGCAGATGAACATAATATTTTATTAACAACCANCTAGAAACATTATGTCAAATCCTCTGGAAATACTTTTGAGAGTTGTTGAACTATCTTGACATCATTTGTTGTTAACTCATTATCCTCACTGTTAGGAATTTGAGGAGGTGATATGGTGCGATATGAAGTATAGATCACACAAAGAAAAACAAGATTAAAAAGAAAATAAGCAAGAAGATGAATTAGCAGATGAACATAATATTTTATTAACAACCAATGGAGAGATAATACAATTTATGCAATATTCTTCTTACAAAACTGAATGAAGAGTCCACTATTTAAATGAAAACTATCAAAAACCCTAAAACATGGTAACTAGGTCAAGAAATCATGTAAATTGAAAAATAAGGAAAAAGATTCGCGGTCCGTCACTCGAGCGACGGCTCAATGACGGCTAGCGACGAATTCGCAGATCCAATTTTGCTCCTCTCGCTCGAGTGAGAGTCGAGCGACCGTCCAATGCCGTCAATCCGTCATTATTCTTTCTTGGACCCTATTTTGACATCTTCAAGCTAAATACTCTAAAAACGTGAAGTCCTAGACCAAATTTGGACCGAATTTAGGACACAAAACCCAACAATTTCCACTTTGACACAAATTCCGGTACAACAAACGAAGCTCCAAAATTTCTCCACCGGGAAAAATATGTCTGACTGTAGCGAAACACACTAAACTCTTCAAACTAAACCAAACCTCTCCAACACTCAAATGTACTCTTTCTCTTCTACCATATCCAAATACGGATACAAATGAACCCAACCCCCGGATTCTCAAAATTTACAATGAATTCAAAATTTCCCAAACATGGTCGAAACACACACTGTAGCAGAATCTCCACTAAATGCTTTAACCGAAAGCTTTAGTTAGACTCGTCACCTTCAACAACTCTAAAAGCATGCATATCCAGATCAGCATCCCCGTACCTATTTCCAATGGGTCTCTTCCTAGCTGTTGAATACAATGAAATCACAGACTGTGGTAACAAAGCGGAATTACTCATATCTCCCAAACTTGACAAAATAGTATTCTTCAAAATGAGCCCAGAGCCATTTCCCAATGGTACTGTATGAAATTGTATTTCCACCACGGTACCAAATCTATGCTGATGTTTCTTCACTGATTTTGGCCAACCTTTCAAGATATATAACTGGGACTTTCTCCGTTCCTCCAATACAACATGGACACATTTTCAAACCTTCAAAATTTACCTATACCAGAGAACGTATACCCTCTCGAATTCAGGGTACTCAACAAGATGATATTCTTCTTCAAGTCTGGAACATGTCGAACCAGACAAAGTGTTCTGATTGTTCCATCCACCAACTTCAATCTGACTCTCCCAATATCAGCTACCCACAAGATTCGTTGTTTCCCATGACAACTGCACCTTGCATCACTGTTTCATATGATTCAAAACTCCACCTCTCGATTCACCTCAATGAACACGAAATCTGCCGCCCGATTTACCTACACATATTCATCGTAAGTCACCTCCAAACTCAAAAGCTCCATTATCTTGTCAACTCCTCCTATGCCGATGTAGTTGGAGCCTCTCTACTTTATTTCAAAACATCTTCTAACTGTACGGACCACGACGTCACTATCAAGGAAGATACGAGCAACGTGGTGGGACGAGCCAGTAAGTACGACTTTTCTCCGCACTGCATAGTGGCTTCTCACACACCTATATGCCGCAAAACGCTGTGAAGCAGTGGTCTACTGTAGCAATGTAGTTCATGTGTGTAGAGATGGTAGAGAGTGACGGGAGAGGAAGAGCATTGCACTGACGGTTGGAAAGCCGTACTGACGATGGTTGTGATAGCGACTGTCGTGGTGGTGAGGTGATATTGTGAATTTGGATAGAGAGAGAGAATGGAGATAGAAAGGATAGAGAGAGAGAAGACGAGAGGGAAATGATGTTAGGTTTTAGGAATGTAGGTTGGATGGGGTGGGAGTAGGTAAATTAATTTAATTTTATATTATTATTATTTAAAATCTAAATAATTACCTGATTTTTTGTTATACAATCCTCACACCTGATTTTTGAATTAAAATACTTAAATGCATGTTTATATGTAATTTCCTTTGTGATTAATTGTGTATAAATGTCATCTTAAGGTTGAGCCCAATTAAAGTGATCTAATAAAAAATTAAAGTTATGGACTTTGGACATCTAATTAAAGTATGAGCCTAAGTATGTGTAGAAATCGAATCCATTAGGATTGTATTTCATGAAGGGCCAAAATACTAATGGATATATATTGGGTCTTGGTGTCAATGTTATAAAATAAAAATCATATCTAAAATCGAAATCAAATCTAGACGCAAACATCCTAAATTAAAATAACCAAAAGTCTAGGATCTACATCATGTCAGAATATTAGGATTCAAGGATTCGGGTTATATACTTGGATCCATTATGAACGATTATTAACTGTTGCAAAATTACTACAACAATCGATCACGTACTAATGAACACGAACGAATGGATGTGGTTTATGATCTTCCTCAACCAAATCGCCTTATTTCCTCAATGAGACATTTGTTTCTCTTCTAGATGGGGAGAATGAAAACTATGTATGATTTGGTGTCTTGGGGACCATAACCAAAAAGATCTTTATATATTGCTCAATTAGAGTTCCAATAATCTCCTAATTATAACAATATTTATATCTACTCAATTAGCCCATGTTTATTAAATAACTAATATAATTGAATTAAATATTTTGTCATTAAATAGAAAAAAAAAATTGATTTTCCTGACCTCCTAAATATTTAGGAGTGCCATTAAATAGAAAAGCCGTTGATTTTCCCAACCTCCTAAATAATTTAGAAGACCGTTGGTTTCCCTAACAATCTCTCACTTGGCTACATATTATTCCTAAAACAATTATATTACAAATTTTTCAAGCGCGCATCTATATAGTCTATTTATCCTTAAACTTTTCTTTAATCAATCTGGTCCATCTTATATATTAATAATGGAACCACTGCGACTTTTATCACAATACAGTCGTGATTAAACCACAATGATCACCATACTAATAAACTCAATGACATAGATCAAATATGGATGAGTAGGATGTAAATTAATGAAACGTGATCCCAGACATGTCTATTTTCAACTGGTCCTTCTAAATTCTTTAGCGAGATCATTCCAAAATCATTAATGCAACGTGAACATTGCACGTAGAAAACACAAGCAAGATCAGAAACAGAATCCTAAACTACCAATTTTATTATGCAGAAAATCAAACAATCCAATATCTAAGCAACCATATAGTACATAAAAAATGACTCCCACTAGACCAAGGCATCCTCAGAAATAATGCCCATGTGAGTAATGTGCTCATGAAAGATCTTAGGCGTTAATCCATTGGTTAATAGGTCCGCTAGCATAGAATCTGTACCTATATGTTCAATGGAAATTTGTCTATCCTGAACTCTCTCTTTAACAACTAGAAACTTGATGTCGATAAACTTCGACTTCTTCAAGCTCATGTTATTGTTGGAGTAAATCACCGCTGAGTTATTGTCACAGTAAATCTTTAATGGCTTGTCAATGCCATCCACCACTCGCAGTCATATCCCATGGTTGGATGCCTTATAACAAGTAATGAACTCCGCAGCCATGACTGAAGAAGCAATGAGAGTCTACTTAGCAGACTTCCATGAGATAGCTCCTCCAGCCAACATAAAGATGTAGCCTGATGAGGAGCGTCAGCTATCTTGGCATCCCGCAAAATCGGAGTTAGAGAACCTGATGACCTTTAAACTGTTTGATCTTTGATAAGTGAGTATGTAGTCTTTTGCTCTCCTCAAATAACGCATCACGCGCTTGGCTGCCTTCTAATGCTACATGCCTAGATCACTCAAATATCTACCCAAAACTCCCACTAGAAATGCTATGTTGGGACGAGTACAAACTAGAGCGTCCATTTGACTCTCTACTACTGACGCATGTGGAATCTTTAGATCATTATTGGGGCATTGTTTGAGACGAAACTTGTCTCATTTAGCGATGGGCATGTCTCCGATTTACAATCTTTCATGACAAATCTACTCAAAACCTTATCAATATAGCTCTCTTGTGACAACTCAAGGATACCTCGAGAATGATCTCTCAGTATCTGAATACCTAATATAAAAGAAGTGTCCCCAAGATCTTTCATCTCGAATTTCTTTGTTAGAAATTTCTTAGTTTCGAGAAAAAATAGTCCACCATATGAATAGAATATGCACAAATCCTAATAATCTAACAACGATGACTGCTCTGATACCACTTGTTAAAAATATAAATCATATCTAAAATCGAAACAAAATCTAGATGCAATCATCCTAAATTAAAATAACCAAAAGCCTGGGATTTACATTATGCCAGAATATTAAGATTCACGAATTCAGGTTATATATACATGGGTCCATTATGAACGATTGTTTATTGTTGCAAAATTACTACAATAATCGATCACATACTGATGAACACGAACGAATGGGTGTGGTTTGTGATCTTCCCCAATCAATTCGCCTTATTTTCTCAATAGGATCGTCGTCTCTCTTCCAAATAGGCAAAAGTAAAACTATGTATAATTTGATATATTGGAGACCATAACCAAAAAAGTCTTTATATATTGCTTAATTATAGTTCCCATAATCCTATAATTATAACAATATTGGTATCTACTCAATTAGCCCATATTTACTAAATAGTTAATATAATTGAATTAAATATGTTGCCATTAAATAGAAAAATAGTTGATTTTCCTAACTTCCTAAATATTCAGGAGTGCCATTAAATAAAAAAATCGTTGGTTTTCCTAACCTCCTAAATGGCTAAATATTTAGGAAAACCGTTGGTTTTCCCAACAGATTCATCCAACACGAAAATCACATGGCATTAGGGGGAAGAGGGAGAGAAACAAATGATAGGAGAATCATAGAGAAATGGGAATGGAAAGTGTGGATGAATCAATTAGAAAGGGAAAATTCTGGTATTATAAATTAATATAGGCATGCAAATGTAACATTATGTCGAGAGTATTAGACTGTTCGAACTCTGTAACACAATACCACCTTAGACGCACTAAACTTGAGCCTTTTGTCAGTCAAATCCATGAAACACCAGGTTGGCGCGATTATACTATTTTTAACTCCTCTAAAAGGAAGGTTATGGATTTTGATGTCAACTGTTTTATTGTTGTTTTAAAATTTAAAATATAAGGAGCCTTCGAATTTTTTACTCAATAAAGACATAAGTTGATGAGAAAAATAGATACAAGCCAATAATAAAGTTTCAAAGGTTTACATCACATCACATGCATGGCCAAAAATTAATTTATAAAACTCTTTCTGCACAATGATATTGAAATTGTCTTCATAAGCTTAATTCGAAAACAAATTCATATCAATGCGACCCAAATCCAGTGAAGAAAGAGAAATTAATTTCTTCATTAGCATTTTCATGGCCTTTGAATCATTGGGTGCAAACACGGAACCTGATATGGTTACTAGCCCTGGATTCTGGCTGTTTAGAACAGAGAAAATAGTGGCATTCTCCAAACCAGCATTGAAACAAAAGTGCAGAAGACCTCTTGGAAACACAAAGACATCACCTTCATTCAGAACTTTCTGAAAAACCTGGTTATTGGAATCTACAAATCCTGCTATAACAACACCAGTGCTCACAAACATCATTTCGGAAGCCCTTGGATGAGCATGTGGAGCCACCTGATGAAAAGATGAGATTTAGATAAATATATTCACTTGCTCACTACATCTTAAGCTCTAAAAAAGATGGTTCAACAACATAATATAAAATTGTGCAAGTGTCAGGCATAGAGGTGTAAAAAGCCGACGAGACTTGGTTCTCTAGAGTCTTAGGCCGGGAAAACCAAAAATTCTCAAGGACCAAAATCTCTGAGTCCAGCATGGTGAACTTTAACATATTTCTGTTAACGGATTTGCATTCCATTTTTAAGACACCTTAAGAATATCAAGCAGGTCGGCCCAGCACGACCTTAGGTCCCTAGAGGCGGGCCTAAAATGGGCAACTATAGAGGCTGGCAGATCCATACCACATGTTATTAGGGCCGCGTCCACCATGGACTGGGCTTACCTTAGTCGGGGCTTAATGAAAAAATAAACTCGGTCTACACGTCAAAGCATGCTAAAGACTAAGTTTAATAAACAAATCATCAATTTTCTAACAATTTAAACTTTTAGATAATGTAATTCAACGTGGTATTACAGTTGTAGAAGTCTTGGGATCAAATATCACTGCCATACATTTATGAAATTGTGCACATCAATCAAGCGTATGGTAAAAAAATGAATTCGGCCTTAAGTGACGGGACATGTTGAAAACAAAGATTAAAACGAATAAATTCATCTCCATCTTAACCGTCAAAGTAAGTAAATGTATCAAGTCTCGTTGCTACCGATTTATGAAAATTGTATGTAAACGTTAAGTCTTCGACGAAAAAATGAATTGGGCTCCACATGAGGTATGTTGAAGACAATATTTTAAATAAATAACGTCATCTATGACTAATAAATTAAGCTTTTACATAAAGTGGTTCAACTTTACCATTCCATCATCCTTTATGTCCGTCCTGGAAGCTGATAATCCGAGGGTGTTGAGTCCTGGAAACTCTGCTGCAGTAAGTATGTTCATAGACGAACGGTAAAAGTTATCCGTGTCACCACCTTGGTTCAGCAATGAGGATTTGAAATCAGATGCTACTATGTTGGCAGGATTCTTGCACAGAAAGCCATTAATAAAGATTCTTTGATCTTTTGTATCTGTTGGACATATATCGTGAAGATTATCCACATCTCCAGCACAGCACAGTTTGGTGCAAATACAAAAACGTAGTAAGAAAGCAATGCCAAGAGAAAGACTGGAGTTCTTCATTTCTTCTCTCTTTCTTGGTGGGGATGGGGGGTGGGTTATGGTGGATTATCTAGTTTCTGCATTTTTACGTGTGAAGCATATATAGCAGGTATTTTTGGTTGGGACAAGCGGAAGTAAACTATTTTGAAGCTTGGAGTTCACTTCACTACTGATTAAGAAAGTTGCTTATGTTGTAAAAACAATTGCTTGAAAGAAATTGATTATTACTTATCTGGAAGGTTGGCTGTCCTTGTGTGAGATACCAAGTTGACCATTTTCTCCTGGTTTAGCTTTTAATCCAAAATTCCCATGAGGAAAAAATAAATGGATATAGTCCACCCCTTTTCTTCCTGGATTTCCAGATAAAAACAGTAATACTAATAACAACTGCTAATGTCCATTAAATAAACAAATAATACTAAAATGACAAACATAGTAACGGAAGAAAAATAGCAGCATGAAGTTTGAAATTCACCGGGGAATAATTTATCGGTCGAAAAAATTTTACAATCTTTATTCCATACTTCCATTAAGATCCTGTCACTAAAAAAATACCAACTGCGCCTAACTGATCAATATCCATTGTTCAAGGCATACCATCCTCAGAAATCCTATTCTTCTGAAAATCTTCTGAAGAATATTCAGTTGTGCACTCGTCTGGCGTGGTAAGGATCTCAGAAATGAACTTTATTAACGAGCAGAGCCCACCCAAGAAGTTGTGGTCAATAACACCCTTGCCTTCAACAACGTGTGCAAAATCAATGAGCTTGATCTCTGCATTTGGGCTCTTTCCATTTGATATTAGCTCCTTTTCGTATGTCATAAGAATAGAACAAGAATAAAAATGATAAATGGTTTGATCCTCAAACCATGCTTTTAACTCCAATAACTGTGCTAAAATACCAGCTGAACCACCATAAACAACTGACGCAAAAGCGCAATCTGGTTTTGAATCCATTTCTTCAGATGTGTGAGAAGAAACAAACTTTCTCAGAGTTAATTTAACTTCATCAGCTGAAAAACACTGAATAGACCTCTTCCCAGGCTTCCAGAATCCCGATTCTCTGCTTTCATAAATTTGCAACCCTGAAAACCTGAATCCTAATGGAATGCTAGAACTTTCTCTATCTTTCTTCAAACACTTACGGATGTAATCCTCGGTTGCTTGAGGAGGCCAAGTTCTTGAACCAATTTTAATGTCCATTATTGATGGATTGACTTGACCTAAAGTGAGATCTTGCAAAACTAGATGAGGTTGCAAGCCAGATCCATCAGAGGCCTCTACAAGCTGAGTGCCATAAAAATTCGGAAAGAATCTGCGTATGTGGCCCGGGATCCTGGCGTCTGAAGAAAATGATGCATAGAAAGAAACTTCATTGGATCCACGCTCATCACCCTGAAGAGGCTTGTAGAAACGTCCGGAATCATCTATAAGGGGACCAAGCTTCCCATTACCAGCTTTGTGTCCAGCAACCTGGTGATTGGGGACCTTGAGCATGTCTGTGTACGATGAAGACCCTATAAAGAAAAGAGTATTGTATCTATTCTTAACAACGAAACTCTTCAATGGTACATCATGATGTAGTCGTACAAAATTTGAAGAATAAATTAGCAATACAATCTTGAACATGTAACCTTCAAGTGCATCAAATACTGGCAACATGAAATGGAAAAGAAGAATTCGACAATATCAATACATAACTTTCTGGAAAATCTCAAAATATCGTCCCTGAGAAATTAATGACAAAGCTTATGAGTCTCCACAAAATTTATCTCTTCCATAAGCATCTACTCCAACAGTCCTCTAAGCATGTGAAAATGGTGGGTATGGAAAGGGTTTACCACAATTCAGCAGTAGTCCCTAGTACGCCTTTCAGATCAAACATAACTCAAAATAAAATGCAGTAGCATAGGATATTCAAAAACAACTTTTTTCAGATTATCAAATAATAGAGATATTATTTAGCAAAAATAGAGCTTCCAGTAGTCATATGAGACGCAATAGAGATTCAGATGATTCCATCTTACAGAATACATATGATTGCAAGAAAAGGGATATGTTTAATATGGAAAACAAATAGAAGGATGACCTGAATCACTTGCCTCAAGTTCCCAAAACGTACGATATTGAGAAACTTCAAATATTCACTTCAAGTGCTCCTAGTCAAATCTAAATAACAAGAGCGATCGATTTGTAAGTTAATGCCAAATCTGATAAAGATAAAAACTTCAACCTAAAGAATGCGTAAATTAATGCATATTAATAAACTCTTATGCAGCAAAACCCACAGAGACTAACTTAAACTTCTTCAATATATGCTGTAATAACTACACAGCTCACCATCGCGCCAACCCCTAAATCTTTAGGCAATGTTAAAGCTAAATTACTAAACTAGGACAATCGATTGCTAACGTTAAACAATCAAAATTTTATAAGCATTTTACACCTTGAACGTATTCTCTATTCAAAAAAAGTAAAAGGTGCTAGTACTTGAAGATTGATAAATCTGTTCAAATCACAAGCTACAAAAACCAGTCGGTGATGCCACACAGGCTACCCATCAAACATTTCTCACGCACTAAATATCAAACTGTTATCAAATTATTATATAAATGTATTCCTATCATTCTCTAACCCCAGCTAATGGAACAATTCAAGTTATTGTTCACAAAATCCAAGGCTACTAATACAATTTCTGCACATCCCTAATAAAATTTTCTTGATTCAAGATTTCTTCCTCTTTACATTTATTTATTTATATGGGCGCGCATTAATATTTTTTGAAGAACAGAGAAACTGGAGCAGTATGTGCGCATCATAAAACCTGAAAAAGGAAATTCTTACCTAGAAAGAATTTGCAGATCTCAGTTTGTCTCTACACCATCTAGCAACGTATTCTGAGAAAAGGAAATCAGAAAAAACGGACATCAGCTCCTCACTTCTGTGCTTAAGTATACGGGATATTTTCATCATTAGTCCTCAAACTATTGTCCCAGAACTATTGCAGTTACAGAATTTATTTTTGTTTAAATCTTCAATAGATTTTCACTTGAATTTGTGGGAGTACAGCGTAACCAGGGGCGGACCCAGAATTATAGTTCGGGGGGCGAGACAGAATTTTGTAAAAAGTAATTTCAAAGTAGACAATAAAGATAATATTCAAAACTTAGTACTTTTATTACAATTGTTCCTTACGGCTTCTCATACTTTGAAAACGCCGTATAATAGTCTCGTTATTAATTTCATTAAATACATTTTCTTCAACATACACAACTAAGCTATCATTCATCCTTTTTTTTTTTTTAAAAGTAAACACACTATTTAAAATTGACTAATAAAGACACGAAATTCAATTCGAGGTAGTCTTTGCTAAACATCGACCAAATTAGAGTCATTTTTAAAGGGATAATCCAATTAACGGGATCTCTGTATATAATTTTGGTCCTCAAGAATTGGGTAGGGAGGATATCTAAAGCTTTAAGCTCCCAGCTTTTAGTTTCCATTTTCTGGTTCTTTCTATTTCAAGAAACAGTGAGTGATTTTCTTGGAATTGTTATTACAAATATGCTACAGTTTTACTTAAAATCAGTCCATTAAACTATTTCACAAAGTTTAGTGAGTGATTTTCTTGGAATTTTTATTACAAATATGCTACATTTTTACTTAAAATCAGTCCATTAAACTATTTCACAAAGTTAATCAATTCATTCAACGATAATTTTTTAATAATTTTTCAGAAGCAAATAACCAATCACATGCTAAATACGCATTCAGCTGCTAAACTAAAGAAATACTAGACACCCAATGTGTATAACCAATTCCTTTGCTTTCAATCTTTCCAAATCTCCTTCCTCTGTGCGCAAACTCAAACCGCTGCCATGACTGCCCACATTTCTCAAATTTGAACCCATTTTGTACAGACACCCAAACCCATTTTCATTGTAGTTAAGGACTTAAGTCAATTGATGTCTCCAAAAAAGACAAACAAGTTTGAATCCAACCACCATATCTAATCTTGAAATTTGCAATTTGCATAAATAATAAGAATAAGAAAGAGAGATTGATTACCAAGTTTTGCTCCTAAATATTCAATCCGTTCTTCTTCTTCCTCTTTCCAAATATGGTGAATGAATCTGGAATCCCTCTCACCGTCTTTGCAGGTCTTGAGAATTGGGGGGAAGGGAATGGGCCGTTATTTTGTTAAAAGTTGTTGGGCTTGGGTGAAAATAGGCTTTTTCCAATGTAAAAAATTAAAGGCCCAGTGGGGACAGTTTTTAATAACGCTGGGAAGTAAAAACTAATGTCACAGCACATGAGGACATTTAACGACGTATGAAGGTTTTTCATGATTAAGAATAATTACGCGCCTTTTTGGGCGGCATTTTTACTGGATTATAATGGAAAATGTCAACATTATACAGTGAAGGGGACATGGGTTGCAGCCTTTATTGACCGCTTTCCCACAAATCAATTAATTTTTGAATCATGCTACAAGTACGATATTGATTGACAACATTCTATTTGACATCATCATATTTATCCATTTTAAAAAAATATTTTTTACATCACATACTAGAATTTTGAAAACACATGTTGTCAACTTAGATTTATTCTAAATTTTTTGAAGAAATTACCATTTTGCTCCTTAACCGTAGCATTCAATCTATTAACGTATGGCATTTTGGAAAATATAGAAAAATACATCTGCTTGTGAAATTGTCAAATATTGCAGTTGGAGTGATTGCAAATTACGGTTACAACGTTCGAATTTTTTATTAAAATACGAGAAGAATGACGTCCAAATAGTCGCTATATAATTGTGTTAAAAAATAAAGAGGTCAACTTACTTCTTACAAAGTTGAGGATTGGTTGACGTGTAAATATGTGGTCACAAGTGACAAAATCACCCTTCTAAATTTGGTTTGATTGACGCGTGCAACAAATGGCAATATTGGACGACAATGGGTGGGAGGACTAATTGTGCACTGAAACATTCATACGGGGATGTCATTGTCAAGATTAGAACGATAGGTCCTAATTCAACACGAGGTATAAATGCCCTAACTATCAATCCTTTTATTTTCCTTTAGCAATTAGCACGCAGTAATTCAGAAATGGGACTCTGCAATAAACAAATAAGGTAAAGAAATATGAAATCTTGCAAAGAAGACATGTACAAGCTATTTAGAAAAAAAAAATTATGATTGAAATAAAGGAAGATAAATTAGAAACTTGAATTTTAAATTCATTTTTAGTAGATAATGATGCTGCTAAAAATCATACTTGTGTTTGCACGAGCTCGAGCTTGAGCTCGATCTGGAAATGATCGAGCTTGATTCGCGAATGCAACTTCCTATTGCTGAAATATATTCATTTATTAGTTACAAATATTCGAGATCCAATTATATTCTTCATATTTTCATTAATCAATTTTTTATTATTCGATAAAGAAAGTAAAGAACACATAATTTGTAAGTTAGTGTTTATCGGTGTTTTCATGTTAATCTGAAAAAAGAGAGAAGGATTGAATGCCATTTACAAGTCATTTATTTACTTCTATTAATCTTTATTTAAATCCCTAACTCACATTTCACAAAGCAATTACATACAATTAAAACACAATAATTGAACTTTTTCTATAATAATATATTTAATTAAATATTATTAATAAAAGTTAGGGATCCATTTGTACTTTTTTCAAAACATCACCACTATCCCCACATTTGAAAAAAATAAACGAAGTTGAACCGGCCGAGCTAAATTATTATTATTAATATTTTTTTTTGGAAATCGATTTTTTTATTTATTTAAGGAATCATAATATTATCAAACAAACAGTCCCATCGTTGATATAAGCACCACCGCATTCAAGGCCGTATACAACGTATTGAATTTTAGGATTAATGTAGATGTACAGAGGTCGGTTTCACAGAAGTGTTACCGACCCTCACATGAGGTGGGTCCTGAGCTGGAGCCACCTGATTAAAAAATTATTCGAATTTTTTCCCGTCCCTCCCATGTGTGTAAGCTCAACATTCCTTGACTTGGTCCATCCCTTTCTATTTTCTTAATTTGGAAAGAAAAAGCAAAATCGGAAGCCCCGGTCAAAAAGAGAAATATCAGAATAAGTCTCAACTATTGTCTGATTAGCAAATTAGTCTTCATACTTTAAAAAGTAGAAAGTTAGCTTCAATTTTTCATCATAGATGCATCAAGAGTTTTCAATAATAAAAAACATCTTACAATTTGTTCATGCCCTATTTTTTAGGTTAATAGGTTTTGAAATAGTGATTTTTAGGGAGTGTTTGGTTAAAAAGTAGGAAAAAATTTGAATTATAAAAAGTAGATTCAATCTTCGATCATTATGAAAAGAAAACTGGTCCTCTCTCTGCCCCTATAAAAGGCTCGCAATATCCATCACTTTTGTGCAACTTAATTGAGGGCTAAGCGAGAGAAACCGTTTTCCATTGTCTTCATTCTTCTCCAAAGATTGCTCTCGTAGATTGAGGAATGCCAATTCCTTTCGCAGTATGACAATTGAGAATCATGATCATTCAAGTAGATGCTATATCGACAAAAAAGAGTAATACACGTCGAAAATGTATTTCCCT
>CAIGRS010256666.1:0-11379 GCA_903798395.1 Fraxinus floribunda | reverse complement strand
TCAATAAAGCCCAAGGCCCCAAGGCCCAATCAAAAACCTTTTAATATAATGTGTGAAGCGTGGCTCAAACCCCTAACATCCAACACAAATTCCACACTTTTTATCAGTTGGGCACTTCATCTTAATTAATTATTTCTTTCACATATTATATTTATTATATAAATATATAACAGAAACAAACCTAGGGTTACAGGAAAATGTGAAAGAAGTGGTCCAGAAAATTTTCAGGCAAACCTTGAACACAAATTTGGGGTTTGGGTAGATTGTGAAGTGGATGCACAAGAATTGTAGAATTGATAGAAAGGTTTGCACAATTCCAATATTTTGGGCACAATATGTTTTTCATGAATTTGAATTTAGCTTTGTTCTGGTAAGAATTTTTTTCATAAATTGAGATTTACTGGAGTAATCCAAAAGTTTAAATATAAATTTATTTGTTATGTGATATATGTATTTGCTTTTACATGTTTATCATTGAAATGTACAAAAGAAAAAAGGAACTCATTTATATGTATGTCTTAATAAAATGAAAAGGCAAGAGTTGTCGTGTTTGGCAATTTTCAATTGTGTCTAGTCTTTATGCATATATAATTGGAGGGAGCAAGGAAGTTTCTTCAAATTTTGGTGGCAGTAAAAAAAAAAAAATGTATATACACGTATGTCAACAGTTGTGTCTCTTTAAGTAAATACGATGAAACGGGTGTACTAATGCTTATGCAAATTATTACGAGTACTGTTCAATCAAATATTTGTGCTTTTGAAGTCTAGAAAATGGGGACATTGACTTGTTTTAGAATTTTCGTGATGGATGCATGGTTCATTGTTGATTTGTATAATTTAATATAAGAGCAGAATATTATTTACAATTAATTATCCGTTGATATTTTTGATGATATTTTGAAAGCGAAAATGAAAATGTATGAAAGTGCGTGACTTTTCTTTATAAAGTTTAATTGTGTCTATTCGTTTTGCTAACAAATCTTGTCAAGCAAGAGTTATAAGAAATTATGTAGAATTGGATGCGGGTAGCATTTCCTACAAGTCGCGTTCTTAAAATTACCTTATGTGGAAAGGTGGAAAGATTAAAAGTCTTTTTATACATGAGAATGTTATATTAAATATAAAGGACCCTAAACTAAAAGTCGTTAGTATTGGCTGTCCTAAATATGAAAATACATGAACTTTCATAAGACATTCCTAGTAATTTCTCCGTTGACTAAAGATGAAATATTGTTTATCAGTAAATAAACATATGATTGCATTTTATATATAGTTAGATGAACATTATGTTGTTAAGCTAAGTCCTATCCAGAATTGTGGGGGTAGGATAGTTGTTTGCATAACATTCTCAATTTAAGTTCGATGCATTTCAGGATTGTGGGGTTGTTTGCATAACATTCTCAATTTAAGTTCGATGCATTTCAGGATTGTGCATGGTTCATTGTTGATTTGTATACTTTAATATAAGAGCAGAATATTATTTACAATTAATTATCCGTTGATATTTTTGATGATATTTTGAAAGCGAAAATGAAAATGTATGAAAGCACGTGACTTTTCTTTAAAAAGTCTAATTGTGTCTATTCGTTTTGCTAACATATCTTGTCAAGCAAGAGTTATAAGAAATTATGTAGAATTGGATGCGGGTAGTATTTCCTACAAGTCGCATTCTTAAAATTACCTTATGTGGAAAGGTGGAAAGATTAAAAGCCTTTTTATACATGAGAATGTTATATAAAATATAACGGACCCTAAACTAAAAGTCGTTAGTATTGGCTGTTCTAAATATGAAAATACATGAACTTTCATAAGACATTCCTAGTAATTTCTCCGTTGACTAAAGATGAAATATTGTTTATCAGTAAATAAACATATGGTTGCATTTTATATATAGTTAGATGAACATTATGTTGTTAAGCTAAGTCCTATCCAGAATTGTGGGGTAGGATAGTTGTTTGCATAACATTCTCAATTTAAGTTCGATGCATTTCAGGATTGTGGGGTTGTTTGCATAACATTCTCAATTTAAGTTTTTAAGTTCGATGCATTTCAGGATTGAATGGCGTTGTTTTCTTCAAATTAGAATTTAAAATATTTGAAAAATATTCGAAATAATAAACTGCACTGTAGTAGATACCTTGTTAAAAGTAAAATGTGCACGATTTTAAAAATGGGATATCCCATGCAAGAATTCAAAATTTATTAGTAAATATGTTTTACTTTGAGAGTGTAGTTATTTCATAGAATTCCTCAATGCAACTTAAGAATTGAAATAAATTAGAAGTATAATGACTTCAATTTTTTTGGAAGGATTTCTTATTTGGTGACAACCTATGCTTATTATGTGATTTAATCGAGATTGCTAGCTACAAATCACATGGCACAAAATGTAGTTTATAATGGTAAGTTTTGGCATCCTCCTTAGATATAATACTACTTGATAGTTGCTCTCAAATTAAACAGTATTAGCTGTTGAAGGATAACCTAACGAATCCGTTTATAAATGGGTTATTTAGAGAGAGAATAAACTACGCATCGAGGGAAATGGGTGTACAACCTAAACTAATAGGTCAGCTTAAAGGAAATCTAACCTAACGACTAAAGATCCCATGAATTAGGTTCCATAGGAAAACTATTTGTGATTGACTCGATAAGTACTACTTTGGAGTTTTAACTCCTCTCCATTTCTATGATTCAAATGAGTGTTGCCTGCAAAAGATTGGTTAGAATAAGCTATGTTTTTAATGACGACTATATCTTGTAAACAGTACAAGTCGAATATTGTAGGGTACTCTTTATAGAATGTCATTTGTGTAAGTGCGAACTTGGCCAATTCTATGAGAATTTTTACTTAGACAAATTCTCTTACATACTTGTCGAACCAGAAGGTTCAAGGCCGAAATAATTAGCATAATAAAGAACAAAAAGTTGATATGAGAGATAATGTGTTCCATTTATTGTCTAGGCTTACAAGAATGGCTGACAGTTCAAAACGTTGCGTTTACTGATTAGCCAAGTAAGTCCAATAGATGAGATACTAACAAAGATTCAAAGCGAAAGCTACCGATCTTGATGCATTATATTTTAGTTGTAAACTTTTTTGTCTTCCCTATTCTAAGTCGGCTTCTTCCATTCATATGGGTTGTTTCAATTTAAGGGTATATAAAAAGATTAAAATGTGTGGATTGAAAAAAGTCTCCATTGCGTGTAACGATTGAGTGAGACTCTTCAAGTGCAAAAGACGCACAACGAAAAGTCATGACATTTGATTAAGGTGTAATCTATACCATCAATTGTGAAATGGTGTGATCTAATTGTTAAAATTAATTTTACCAAAAGATGCAACTATTAGGAAGTGACGCATGAAAATCTATAATAGGAACCTCCCAATTCTAATTTCTTCACTCCAAATCAAATTCATATAATTGATTTCTATTTATTTTCCTCTCCAAATTATGTCAAAATAATTTCTAAATTATTTTGAGTTTCGTGTTCAATATTTAATATTCGATATCTTTCGTTCTAGAAGAGTACATTCAAACATTGATTCGTTTGACAAAACTCATATTGTGCTATATTAATTGTAGAAAAAGTATTGTATCTTGGAAAACGGACGTTCATTCGATCCTTTTAGCACCTGTACATGAGGCGAAATCCAACTTAAGGAGATTTGCATTCCTATACCTCGCTTTATTTTATCTCCTTCGTATTTGTGCATTTTTTACGTTTGAGTAATTCGTGAATTGCTCATTATTATACACGTATCATGGTTTCAGTAATTTGTTATTCTATTCATATTTGCACGCACGTGTTTTTGTTAATAGAATATAATTTATGCATCAATCTATCCAACATATCATTATCCCTAGACTAATATCAATGTCTATTGCAACTATAGTTTAGAGTTTTATTCATTCACAATCGGAGGAAACTCCTCATTGTCATGTGAGAGGGACTTTATTTGTGGTAGGATTCTTGTTAATTTGCTTTCAGCATGTGAATGTCCTCACAGTCAAGCCCGATAGTATCTAAGGTTATTTACATGGTCTGGCTATCTTGGTCGAGTCCCCATGTCAGCTGGGTTGTTGCAGTGAAATCCAGGTTAAATTTCCTCTACATAATGTATACAAATTACATCTACATTTCGGCTGAGCATTTGCTAAATGGTGGCTCCTCAAAAAATGAAAGCTAACAAATCCCTTGCCACCTCCTTTTCAAACCACCCTTCTATTGCCTCTTTCCGAGCACCTTAGAGAACTGCTGTCAAGGGAAGAGGATGAAGAACAAGAATTTTGTTAGGGTTTTTCATTTTCGCTTTCTTTCCTTGTAATTTCTGGGGGTATTTATGATTATCTCAAGCCCGTGGACTTTTTAGTATTTTTCATCTTTTTGGACATGACAACCTTGTCATTAGAGGACTCTTAACAGTTAATTGATTCTAGATGGTTCTATGATTCTATCTATGACAGTGGCATTCACCCAGATTCTTTGTATAATGTTTTTCACATGCTCACTAACCATTCTGCTATGTGGAGCTCCTCCAACTGCCACATGGCCTAGAGGGTTTTGTTTGGTTCTTTTAAGGGGACAAGGAGTTTTGTCATAAGTGGTCTAATAGCTTCGCCGTTGCCAAGCAATTCTGGCAAAGCTTGACCGATCCTTATTTTGTTGGTCACAGACTCCCTTCTCTATATGTGGGTCCTGCTCGGCATCCACATGGGACTATTTTGTGCCACGTGGAATCACGCAGTAACATTCTCCATGCATGATTTGCCAGGGATAGTTTATTTATAGCTATTAATTTCTTATAAAACATAGGGACAGGAGTTGTTCTATGCATTGAGAAAGCCTTGGCTCAGGCGGGGGTAGCTAGAGAAGATGTCAATTACATAAATGCTCATGCTACTTCAACACCATCAGATGACTTGAAAGAATACGAGGCTATTATTCGCTGCTTTGGACAAAATACTGAGGTGAATACTGTCTTAAGCCCAAATTCGATTAAAAGATTAGCTTTGTCATTTCTAGATCGAATCGTGTTTGTTTCAGCTGCGAATGAACTCTACAAAATCTATGGTTGGTCACCTACTTGGGGCTGCTGGTGCTGTGGAAGCTGTCGCAACTGTTAAGGTAATTTCCCATTGAAAAAATTTCTTTGGACTCTCCTACTTGTGGAAAATTTATTCCTAACAATAACACCTGTAGTGTAGAAAGTGTTTGATAGGCTAGACTAGACAACATTAGACATGAGTAATAAGAGAAAAAAAGAAACTGATATCCTGAATCTTGTTCCAATACTGAACATGCCAACAATCCACAAGTATCAATCGAAATCTTTTATGGCTATAGATTTGAAAGTATTGTCGAATTTGAGAGTGTGATTCTCACTGAAAAAGGGGCTTGTTTCTAGCACCACCACTTCTCAAGTGCTATTTTGAACGACTACAATTCACATAACATGTTTACGTTCCTTCGCACCCTCATAACTGTTGTTTTGAGTTTGTTGTTGCTGCAACTGACCTTTGATTTTTAACATAGGCTATACAAAGAGGATGGATCCATCCAAATATCAATCTTGAACAACCTGATGAAGGCATGGTAAGCTATTACACTAATCACTTTGATTTGGTTACTCTTTATCTTTTGTCTTTTTAGTTTGATCACTATCCATTAACCTATTATTGAACCTCTTTTTTCTTTTCTTTTATTTATTTTTTTCGCGGCTGCAACGCAGGATACAAGAATACTTGTAGGTCTCAAGAAGGAAAAACTAGACATAAAGGTTGCACTCTCTAATTCATTTGGCTTTGGGGGACATAACTCATCCATTCTATTTGCGCCCTATGACCATGGAAACTGACATTTGCTATGGTGATCTCAATATATTGCAAGGCTCAAGGTTCACTCATTGCTTCCATTTGAGAGGATTTTTACATGTTAACTGAAAGAGATTGATCTTGTAACTTAAAAATTTGCAAGGCTCTAGGTTCACTCATTGCTCATTAATGCTTGACTTGAATGTCATTAATGCTTGTGATGATTTGACTTTTGTACTATAAACATTTGATATGTGTATATTATATTGGGTAATATGAATTTGTTAATAAAAAAAAAGAAAAATTATTTTGAAAAGTGAGCATAAACCATTTTCTTGTAACATTAACAAATCCTAACTTTCTAACCATCTTCTTCATTCCTTCATCAATAAGACATTATTATTGGATTCAACATCCATTTTGAGAGGTTATCATATTACAATTTTTTATATATATATTTTTAAGTTATAACTTATTTACTACTTTGAAATATTTATGTAATATGGTCAAATTTATTCGAAATTATTATTTATTAATTTGTTTTTTCAAATCTTTTGGATACTAATATCCTTTACAAAATGTTGTAAATGATTTCATATTTAATGAAACATGAGTTATTTATTGGGAGGATGCTGTCATATTATAGTTGAAATTGATTGTGACCATTAATGTTTTGTATAAATTTTTTCAATCAAACCCAATAAATGTTTTGAAGAACTCTTTAATGATTTAATGTGGAAATTATTTGGGAAGAAGATGTTGTCATTCGGTAGTACAATATTGATGAACTTAGTGTGTCAAATTTGTTCCAATCACCACATACATGCTTCCAGTCATTTTCGACAGTTCAACGTCGAATTCGACATTTAGAAACGTTGGGCTAGATATTTCAACTGGCGGCTTGACCTTTTGCTATTGTATGGATTTAATATTTGAATGTGTTACTTTCATGCTATTAAATGTCGATGTATTGATTGTGGTCTCAACTTTTCATGTATGACTAATCATCTGAGATTCATCGTGTCGCATGGGGGAAAGTTCGTTTATGTAGATGAAGAAAGAAAGTGGAGATGAGACAAAACCACTTCCATTGTAATTCCGACAAGTATTACCCTGTTGTAAAGTTGGCCATAACCGAACGATATGTTTCAACCCCATTGTAACACCACTCATGTAAATAGGCTTGATTTATGAAACTGGTTGAAGTTGTATTTTGCATCACCGGATGATGGCGTTGTACATTTTAAAGTTATATTGTCATTATCGTTTTAATATTGTTTGCAAATATTCGATCGTGTAGCAATAACTTTACAACAAATTTCTCATGTAGATAGATTATGTCATTACGTTCCGATAGTTTAACTTTCGGTCCCGACAAAATGTTTCTATTCATAACTTGTCCACGGTTGTTTTTTGCATTTCACAATGCTAGAGTAACACTTTCAGAAGTTATATTATCACTGATGTTTCGTTATCGTTTGCAAACATTAGTCTTGTTTAAGGTCACATACAAAATATTTTATCGCATCCCGAAAGTAAAAACTGTCGGTCCCGACAGAAGGTTCCTGTCATTCTCGAAGTTGGCTAGAAACATTCGATATAGACGTTACCTTATGAATCCATGACAAAAGTACAATAAATAATTATAGCTAATAGTTACATTATCCTGAATGTCGCATACAAAAGAAATGGCAGACTTAAATATTTTTGATAAATTCATAAGGTTACATATCACGAAGATATTAACATCTATCGTACATCCAAAAGTTACAAAACAAGTAGTGTTTATCATAGTATTAACAAACTTCTTGGACACTAATTCTTGAATCTTTTTCTCCTTCCCTTAGTGTATGGAGTCCTGGTAGATGACACAGGGAAGGGAATTCGTGTCAATTACGGCCTCTTCGTGTTAACTACATCGTTGCCTTTGATGGGTATGGTGGCCACCACCGATATGTCTGTGACATCACCTATGCAAAATTAGTATGTGCTGAATTACTTATTTAAAAAGGCAAAATAATAAAATAACATAGCCTACCAACATCTAATTATCTGCTCGACTACCTAAAATCAATATCATAAATCCTTCTTTGCGAACTTACCTTCAAGTTGGACCATGACATTAGAAATGGATAGCTTAGTTTCCTCCATGGCATCATCCAACATTGTTGTACCATTTGCATTCAAATCATGAGAAGAAATTCAACATTAGTTTTCAACTCAACATTCTTACAGTATATAAACAAAATTCAACTTAGTATAACTTCTCCAATACAAAACTTACCATCCACCTCCATGACATCACAACTTTGGAGAACTTCTTCGTTCTCGGGGTAGGACATTTCGGGCTCGATGCCTCCTCCATCTAGTTCAAAATAACATTTAAAATATTAACAAAAAAATGTCATCGATTTCTAGTTTGTATGCTAGAGAATAAGATTAGAGCCTTTTAAAATTTTGAATTCCTCATAATTGACATACGATACATTCACATCCTGCTTCTCACTAGGCAATGGACCCTCTTAGTCATTCGGGCATGGACCTTGAGGTCAATGCCTCATCCATCTAGTTGAAAACAACAGTTGCAATATTAACAAATCATGTCATTGATTTCTAATTTGTATACTAATGAAATGGTTCACAATGTTTTAATAAGATTCACTTTTAGACAAGTAACAAACATAAATTGTTGTACATTTTCAGTAAATCTGGGCTTACATGCGTCTATCGCGCCTGCAGGGGTGGTAAAACTGGACAGGGTCATGTGTATAGATATGAACTCCTTTAGTCTTGCAAATTCTGATGTCACATGCTGAATGATTTGTTACATGTTAACGTGTAACACACATGTAAGAAAGCAAAATAGTATTTATATTCTTTATTTAATTTTAATAATTTCCGTTTTTTTGAGTTTTTTTATATATAATTAAATAAAGAATTTGAAATTGATAATTACTAAAATGAAATATTCTTTTTTTTTTCCTTTTAATTTTTTAATTTAAAATTCTTTAATTAAATATTCATTGCAAACAAATCTTTAATTTTTTTCAAATTTAATTAAATAATATTTATATCTTTATTTAATTTTAATAATTTTCTTTTGTTTGAAATTTTTATATTTATACTTAAATAAAGAATTTGAGATTGATAATTATTAAAATGAAATATTCTTTTTTAACGAATTAGCAATTTTTTTTCCTTTTAATTTTTTAATTTAAAATTCTTTAATTAAATATTCATCGTAAACAAATCTTTAACTTTTTTCAAATTTAATTAAATAATATTTATTTAATTTTAATAATTTCCTTTTGTTTGAATTATATATATACATAATTTGAAATCGATGCGTAACTTCCTACAAATCTTTTTTTTTTTTTTTCAAACAGTTGCTGACATACAAATACTCATCATTGAAAACCACACGCGAATAATTAGATGGTCCACTCATCCGCCCCTGCGCTCCTGCCCCACTCGTGTTTTCGATAGAATAAAGCAATCAAATCCTCTTTTGTAAATTCATTGTCGTTCTCGTTGTCGTGAACTACCGACAGAATTCTGTGTATAATAGTGAGATTACGATGAGGAACAACTAGCTTGGGAATAACCACATCATCCTCACGAGTTATCTCCACTATGTCCCGAAAGTTATTAACAACGTGATCCTCTCTATTCGAATCTTTGTGTTCAACTTCAATGACATCCTTCCTCACTAAGGTCACCCAAAGAGGAATCGCGTACATTTTGTTCAATTCAAATAGATAATTCACTTCTTCATCATAAGTAACCTTCACATGTGGAATCGGAATAGATGAATCATCATTGAATCAAAATCTCAGTTCCATATCAGACTGAGAGGGTCGACATTCAGCTTGTTTTGTAAATCATTGTACATTCCCTCATATGTTGTACTCTCCATTATGGAAATTGGAGTACCACATCTATCGTTTATCCATCTCCAGACCTATGGATCTTTCTTATCCAATTCGAAGCCACCAAAGTAACAAAATGGCATTACAACCATAATTGCAAGAAGAAACATAACTTTTTAAAGAAAATTCATAGTCGAAGATTTGACTTTTAACATGAATTTTTTTTATTTTTTTTAAAAAGGCGAAATAGTTGGACATAATTTTTTTAAGAAAATACATAGTCGAAAATTCGATTTTTAACAATATTTTTTTAAAAAAAGGTGAACAGCCATAACAGCCCGCCAAACAACTGGTTGGCTGTTAACAGTTGGCCAAACAGCCGGCCGACTGTTTCTCGCCAGATCCATTTCGTCCTAAAATGCAGATGAATTTTTTCTCGTTCTTGTTTAAAAAATTATAGATCTGTTAAATTTTTTTATCTACATTAACTATCTATGTCGAAATAAATTTAATGCTTAAAACGTATATTGATTTAACGAAAACGAAATTAAACATATGCAAATATACTTACCGATTCAAAGTGATTGATATAAAAAAAATCAGGTTTCAGCTTTTGATAAAAAAATTTAATTTTAAGGTTGAAGCAGATGAAAGATGAGAGAGTTTTTAGCTATGTTGAAATAAGCGGATAACAAAAGTAAGTTGATTTTAAAAATTTAAGTAGGGAATGTTTGATTTTTATTTGTTAACTAAAATGATAGTATTGTCTTTTTAACATAGCCGTATTTTGTAATTGTTTTATACACTTAAGGGCATTTTTGTCTTTTGAACTCAAATAGGCCAATGTAAAAATATACAATAAAGAAAAAGTCAAAGTGAACATTTGGGCATTTGACTTAGCCCTTTTAAAAAGTACCCATTTTCCATTTCTAAGTTCTTTTTTCAATTTAGCCATTGTTTGGTGCACATTTTGAATCCAAAAATACATTTTTTTTTTGTTTGATGTGATAGGGAATATGTAGTTGAAAAAGAAAGAAAAGTTATTGATGTGATGAAAAATATTATTTTATTGAATAATGTGTGGTTAAAAATGAATAGAAGAATGAGAATGAAAAAATTAATGTGGCTCAAACAGGGACTAAGCCTAGTTCAAACGATTCAACAGTTCGTTCTTGGTAAATAATCAGGAAGAAGAAATAAGTTCTTCTGCACCTTCGTCTCATTTTTCGTCTATCGCCTCCTCAAGCTTCGGAGTTCGTGAGGTTTTCAGCCATATCCCTCTATTCAAGGCTCACCTACCAACTTCTACTCATCTTCCACCAACACCCGACCTTATGAGGGTTGTTAGAACAGTGATAGAGAGCGATAATAGCTCTTTCAGTGAAACGTGGGATTGCGTTGAAAAAAGACCTAGCGCTACATAAGAGAAATTGGAAAAATGGAGGGTAGATTACGACATTCCCAACTCTGTGGAAGTGCTTCTACCTAGAGATGATGACCGTTATTGTGATTCACCAAAGGGTTGTGTTGCTTTGAATCGTGCAATTCTACACGTCGGGCCGTGACTTCCTTTTCCCTGCATGATAATGAATTTTTTATCTTTTGGGGACTTACCTCAACCCAGCTCTACCCAAATAGTTGGGGGACCTTATATGGATATGTTGTATTTTTGGCCTCCAATCACACCAAAATCG
>CAIGRS010256632.1:0-10140 GCA_903798395.1 Fraxinus floribunda | reverse complement strand
GTTCATGATCCTTTTATGGAGTAAGTTTTATAGATCCTATACTTTCTCTCGAAATTCATAAAATTTAAGTTGTGTCAATCTCATGATCCCGCCTAGGGGTGGGCAAAAACTGACTGAACCTGATCGAACCAAACCGACCCGACCGGGTTGGGTCGATTTTTTTTTTTTCATTTTTTTTCGTTTCAATTTTTGGCAAGGCTTAGCGGGTCGAGTTGGGTCAGGTTATGGGTTAACCCACCCAACTCGACAAAAATCACCCAACCCGACCCGACAAATTAAAAAAACAGATTTTTTATCAGACCCTAAACTTGGACAATGGACTCATTCATTTCATTTCCCCTCATTTCCTTCACAGGCACAACCGACTTCTCTCTTCCAGATTCGATCTTTCCTCTCGTCACATTTTCTCTCTTTCCTCTCTTCATATTTTGCCATGAAAATGCCTATATGAGATTCTAAATAGTTAGTAGTCTTTGCCAGAAACGTTGCATTAGGCATTCAGCAGCTGAACTTTCAAGGTATATTCTTGGCAGTCTTCACTCTCGATCCTGCCTAGTTCTGAATGGTGATGAACATGGATGGACTTAAAATGAAAGTGATTCATGTTAAAGGTTAAATTTATATGGAAGAATGGTATGAATTTATTTAATAATATGATGATATTTTCATTGTCGTATGAATTGTCATTGTCGTGTCTCATTGGTCAATCTCATTTGATTTATGTTCTTTTTAAATGGAAAAAATGAAGTTGCACCACCCATTTGGCAACGATTTGCATAAACAAATGAAGTTGCTTTCTGTTTCTGTCTAGTAGTCCCTTTCTATTTTTTGTTTTTGCCGTATGTAAGTTGTAGTGTTCAATTAACTTTTGTTGGGTAAAATATGACATTCAATACTCGATCAACTTAAACAGATTTAAACAAAATGAAAGTGCTGTTACTCTTGAATTTTGCTGGAATCTTGATAAATTATATAGGGAGAAATTTCTATCATTTCATTTGAGTGTTGATTTTTATCCCCGCCTTGTCTATTAATAGAAATGATCGATACAAACCGACCAACTCAACCTAACCCAATCGACACATAATTGGGTTGGGTTTCAACATTTACATGTGTTGGGTTGGGTTGAATTTCGAACAAATCGACAATGTTGGGTTGGGTTTGGGTTTGGGCAAAAATCGACCCAACCCAATCCATGCCCACACCTACCCCTAATCCGGCCTAAATTACCTTCCATCGAGTGTCGAAATTGACTAATATCTATTCATTCAATTAGAGACCAAATAATTGAAAGCATTAATTTCATGACATAATCAAACATGTACGAAAAATAAAATAGAAATAATAATGACAAAATCAAATCATAATATCAAGTTTGGCTACATCAAACCCTATCCGCCAAAATTCTCCTCTCTCGAGTGTTGAGATTAATTAGAATCTATTCATTCAATCAGTGACCAATTAATTGAAACATTAATTTAATGTCACAATCAAACATATATGAAAAATCAAATAGAAATAATTATGACAAAATCAAATCATAATATCAAGTTTGGATACATCAAACCCTAGATAAATTGTTTAATTCATGATGGAATTCATAAAAAATATACAATTTATATGAGAGAACATAATGAAGAAGAGAAAGATAAACTCTTTTGAAACTTTAGTTGGAATTCCCTTTGATATTCTTCGCGGCTCCTCGCTTGATTTCTGGAGTCTTTTGATATTTTGCCCCTTCCAATCCCCTGAAAATAGATCTTTGATCATGTATTTATAATATTTTTGGAGTTTTGGACAAATTAGGGTGGAATTGGGCCAAGAAAAGAATCCAAAAATATTAAAAACCCATTTTCTCGCCCAGGGACGCCTCGGCGCCCATGATGCTGCTGATTTTCAGCGACAGGGGTGTTGTGGCACCCATTTCGGGTGACAATTCATCAGTGCATGTCATTCGGTATTTATATCATAACCATTTCTTCGATATCCGGTTGAGATGATTCAGGATGTATTGGAAAGATAACTCAAAGAGCTACAACTTTACTTCAAATATAATTTTCCAGTTCGAATATTTGTTATGTAAAAAATGAGTCTCAATATGTGACTAAAAATTAAGAACATAACTTTTTCGGTTGCAAATTGATGTGTGATCATACTTTGATTATATTTAATCCCTTTGACTTATTTCTTCATTCAATTGATTTATAGCACTCTCGAATCTTCATTGTGAGGTCCGACACAATTTTTGAGTATTTGCACTTTAGTCCTCAGACTTTGTATCTCTTACAATTTTGCACGTTTCTCCAATTTGCCAAATTTGACTTATTTCCTTGAATTTCATCAACATATATCACAATATCGAAACACGCATCAAAATGCCCTTAAACGAATGAAGTGGCATAAATATCATAAGTGTAGAACACTCATCAATTGGATAGATTGCTAGCAAGTTACTCCTAAATAAAGTGAATTATAATGGTTGAACAAATTTTCATCAAATGCCTAGTCTCATAGTCTCTTCACTCTTCTAATCTAGCAAAAGTTGTGGAGCCTTCTATCTTAACATTGCTTGGTGGACCGATAACTTAAACAAATAGCCTTAGCCTCTATAGCTTCTATTCAAAATTTTCGTTTAGGTTTGTGATCGTGGAGCTTTCATTTCTACTTGAACTTACTCAACTTTTGTTGCTTCATTACTATAATGTTGTGACACTTTAAATCAACACTTCGATATTATTTACTACTGGGTGTAAAACCTGCCTCAACATTTGGTTTATTATTTTAGTTATGATTTTCTTTGCTTGGTTGTTAAATTTCGAACATTTTTTAGTCGGGGTCATCTTTAAAGATAGCTAAAACGAAGTTATTTGCANTTATTATTTTAGTTATGATTTTCTTTGCTTGGTTGTTAAATTTCGAACATTTTTTAGTCGGGGTCATCTTTAAAGATAGCTAAAACGAAGTTATTTGCAGCATGGTGTGAAGTTTTTAAAGTCGCTATCTGAATATGAAAATCTTTCACGTTGACTAATACCTTTCAACCATATTCAGAAGGACTTAGTGCAAGTTTGGAAAAGTTTAAATTATAATTTAAGTTGATTAAATATACTTTTTTTTATCTCCATATTTAGTAAACCGCACTACTGCTAACCACTTCTTATTCACATATTCTATTAGATTCACAACTTATTAAACTTCTCATACAACTCACAAATCTCATAGTTAGATTTTCCCTCGATAGCCTTCATTTTGCAGGCTGCATGCCTCTATACCATATACGAGCGCAAAATTATATATTTTTAAGTCTCGGGTTTGAATTATATTATGGTCTTCTTGTTAATTGTGTAATTTTAAAAAGATGTTCGTATGTACTATCTAATGTGTAAAAAATCCATTGGGGTCTGACATCCTTTAATGGTCTCAATGAATTTTCTATAGATAATGCTACAGGTACAAAACATTGTCCAAAATGTCTAGATGGCGGTTTTTTGGAACTCACCTTCAATTTCTCACGCACTCATAGTCAAACAAAAAAAAAACCCAAACTTTACCTTTACCTTTTATTGGAATTAAGCCATTCTCACATTTCCCTCCATTCGAACTCTCCCGCAACAAAACCTGTTTCATCCCAAATCTCCCGCTCCTGACACATTTGCCTCAATCCGACCCATACCCATGAAATGGATGATTTACCGAAGCAGTTTCTTTCGTTATTCGATGTGCTAGCTACTTTCCATTCAATATGTAATGGTAGACGAAATACCAGTTTTTTGTCGTTAATTTATGAATCCCTTCTTCCTCCATCTCAATAGAGAAGGAAACCCAAAAGGATGGAGAGTCACATAATGTTTCCGGCAACATGGTTGACAAGAACTCCGACTACGGTATAGTTTGTTTATGTGTGAACTTTGAAGTTAAATTTTTTTAATATACCCAATGACAATAAGGGTTTAGGTTAAATTATAGAAATTGTCGTGCTTAAAATGCCTTAATGATGAGTGATCTGGATATTTGTCTGAACTCCAACCTACTTGCAAATCACTGCACGTTTGATTTTGAAACAAATGCTCATACGTTCTGTTAATGTGAAATGTTATTCCTACAGGAATGGATGTTACCTCATCTAATCTTGTGGGCAGCGATTGTTTGGCTGAGGAAACATTGGATGAGGAGAATGAGATATTCGTCCCTAAGGCTGGTATGAAATTTGCGGATGAAACTGAGGTATTTGAATTCTACAAGAGATACGCTTATCAAGTAGGGTTTTCTGTTAGAAAACGAAGTACAATGAGGAGAGATGACGGGATAGTACGGTATGTAAGTTACTTGTAGTAGAGAAGGGCAATGAAACCACAAGAAAAGTACTTCTTTGAATCCTCCACCAACAATTGAAACTGGGTATAAAGTCGATTGACTGCGTGTTCTGATGTATGTGGAATATTTAGAATAAACGTTGTGCATTTAGAGCATAATCATAAAACAAGCCCATCCAAGTCTAGGTTGTATAGATGTAATTGACAACTTAGCGAACATGTTAAAAGAAGGCTTGAGGTGAATGACATAGCAAGAATACCTGTGTGTAAAGCTTTAATTCAACTGTAGTGGATGCAGGTGGTTTTGATAACATTACATGTGTTGTGAAAGATTGCAAAAATTTTATCGAGAAAGTGAGACGTTTAAGACATGGGGAAGGGGATACTACTACAATACAAGCATATTTCTCGAGAATGCAAGCACGGTGTCCTGGTTTTTTCTTTAGTATGGATTTGGATGAAGAGTGTCACTTGAGAAATGTTTTTTGGGCACATAAAAGATGTCGGGAATCATATAAGGAATTTGGGGATGTCGTTACTTTTGACACTACATACCTCACTAACAAATATGACATGCCTTTCGCTCCTTTCGTAGGGGATAAATCACCACAATCAACTCTTCTGGAGTGTGGTTTAGTTTCGAATGAATATACTAACACATTTGTTTGGATATTTAGGACATGGTTAGAAAGCATGAATGACCAAGCTCCCAAAGGAATAATTACATATCAAGATCGAGCAATGCAAAATGCTATTCATATTGTGTTTCCTAACACTAAGCATAGATGGTGCTTGTGGCATATACTAAAGAAGTTACCTGAGAAGTTCAGTTATCACATTGCCAAAGGTTCAATAGTGCATGCCATACATGTGTTAGTCTATGACATAGTAAGTTGTAAAGAATTTGAAGAAGGTTGGTTGAATATGCTTAATCATTTTCAATTACGAGATAATGATTGGTTGAATGGACTCTATAATGAGAGAATTCGTTGGGTACCATGCTATCTGAAAACTACATTCTGGGCTGGTATGTCAACCTGTTTCGCGGTTTTTTAGTTCGCTAACAATTAAAGAAATGATCAGACGATTGTGTAAGGAACAAACCTCTTGAGACAAAGTCCCAAAAGGGGTGTATTTACTGGTGAAGATTTACAATTGGAAATAGACAAAATGTCTTCAAGGGGTGTAAGCACACGAGTACTGAAAGAATGATTTAAAGTTAAACTAAGAAATGAAAATTACATATTCTCTTGTCGAGAGTTTTTGATTCGAGGGGCCTCTTCTCTATGTCTTCACTTCCTTTTATATTCCCTTGATGATTGTTGGATGATGGAACCGCTTGGAACTACCCATTTACTTTGTAACTTGTCCACTCTCTTCATAATGACCGATTTTTTGGGGAGGAGTTACCTCATAACCGTTGCCGTCATTCTTGCCTTTTAACCGTCTATCTTTAAATCGTGGGGCGTATCGAATTCGTTTAATAACTGCTTCCATAACGGCTGGATTAGTTGACCACGATGCCTTAGACGTGTCCAACCTTGGGCAACTTGAAGGCTTGGGCGATAATAAGGTTGTCGCTCTAGGCGATCACATGGCCCTTCATTCGTTCTGCCTCTGTGCGTTCTGCGAGCTTGGGCGATGGCGCTTTCTTGTTATTGGGCTTCTATTACCTTAATCACTGATTCTTACTAGGCCCTTATCTTGGACTCCCTAATTGGGCTTCTCATCTTGGACCTTTAATCTTGAGCTGTATTTTTAGGGCGTCAACACAACCACACAATGAAGTGAGAGTATAAATGCATTTTTTGACTGCTATGTACATTCGAAAACTTCTTTAAAGCTTTTGGTAGAGTAGTACGAGCGGGCCTTGAGAAGTAAAGTAGAAAAAGAATTTGAAGCTGATTTTAGATCATTCTCAAATGGTTCCATGTGCTACTAAATATGATATGGAGAAACAATTTCAAGAGGTGTATACTATCACAAAATTTAGGGAGTTCCAACAAGAATTCACGGGAAAGGTTTATTGTGAAGTATTATCTGCCGAAGACTTCCCGAGGAAAAAATGTTTATAGTTAATTTTCATATAGACAGTTGCGACATTGAGTGCAATTGCCATTTGTTTGAGTTTTGAGGTATTGTTTGTAAACACTCAATATCAATTTTAATTTGCAATAATGTGCAATTGCTCCCCCATAAGTATGTCTTGCGGAGATGGAGGAGAGATGTTAGTAGATCGTACATGTGGGTCCCAACGATGTACGATGGTTTCGTGTCTACGGCTGAACAATTAAGATATGAGAGGTTGTGTAGCGCTTTTACCAGGGTGGCAGACTTGGTAGCGGCAAATGAAGAACGGTCAAATCGTCTATTGGGGTGGATTGAAGTTCAGACAAATGAATTGTGTAAATCGAACAGTAGTAACTTAGATGCACGTGTGCTTGAAGTTCCCAATGATGAAAGTCTGCACATTCTGGATCCGAAACTTATAAAGAGCAAAGGTACACCGAAAAAATTACAGAAAAAAAGTCCGTTGGAAACGAATTCAAAGAAATTAAGGGGTAAATAAAGGTATAACTATCTCTGTGCCTTTCCATTGTGTGTTCATTTCATGTAATTTTGAACTAGTTTGTTAGCTGCATCATGTACATGTTCCAACAAATCGTAAGACTGGGGATAACCTGATGGATGCATAAATGAAGGATGTGGAACTTGTGGAACCTATTATGGAGACAAAATATATTATTTTGATTGTATTCTTCACTTGCTGCAAGTGGAGCATTTTGTAAATTGATTTATGGCTATTTCAAAATTGACATGTAACATGGCACTTTGCTATGTCAAAACTGTTGGAAATATTGGAATTTTGGGATGTATGAAATAGTTTATTTTGTTTCAACAATTTCGTTACATTTTTTGGTTGCTTAGCAGAATATAATGCAGTCTTTATAGTGACTATTGCATTACAGTGAGGTTGGGCAGTCTGCCTTATTTGCAGCTAGGTGAAGTTCGATTTCCATTTGCATTACAGTGAGGTTGTGCAGTTTTTGCAATCTTTTTTGGTGGACAGTTCGATTTCCTATCCAAGTATATTTGCAGCTAGGTGATGATAACAGTTGCATACTGAAGGGAATGACCTCTTCAGGTGGCATTAGCATGGGTTTTATAACATAGAGTAGTTGCTTACCATAATCAGGCTCACTGCAATGCAGCCGCTAGTTGGAAATATTATACCTTGACAAGCAAACAAAAAACATAACTGAAACATAAAGTAAAGGCAGCACCGTGCAAATTAAGGGAAATTAAAGACAGCACCAGTATCATAAAAAGGATTAAATTAGAAAGTTGAGATAAATCTTTGTTACATTAGACAAGATGCACCAGAAACCAGATCACATGTTCAATTACATAACCATTGATAGTGGCTCAAAATGAACATAAAGATAAGTAATATCCAACTACATAAGTTTGATTGATAGCTACAATTATGTAAGTGTCAAAACGTCAATTTTACTCCCTACACGCTTTCCCCTTTCCCTTCCGGATAGTTATGTTGAACGAGATCTTCACGTCATCTTCTTCTATTTTTAATTCGGACACACTTTTCAGCAGTTCGTCAATTGGAGCTTTAGCTTGATTTCGAGACGTCACAACGTTGCTTGATTCCTTTTAATCACAAAAATCACTAGATTGTCCTTCAAATTACAAGTCTTTCTTCTTCCAGGACTTCACGTCATTCTAGTCGAAATACCCACAATCTTTAGTGCAACACAAGAATATTCTACCTATGTTTGTCGTCTTCTTCTCCATCTCCATCATTTGTACAATTCCGTGCACACTGTTTAGACATTGTTGTTTTTTTTTGGGCAGTCATACAATTGATGTCCAGGCTATCGACAACTGTGGCAGATACCCCTATTCTTTCCAGCCATTGATTAATACAACTGCAAGTTAGGACAATTATCTTCATTAGGCAGCAAAGAGTGGATCAAACTAACACCAACATATTATCTTTATTAGGCAGAAAAGAGTGGATCAAACTAACACCAACATAAGTTCACAAATTAAACTGATAGAACAAATGGTAAACTCCCTTCAGAAACAAAAAATCAAAAAAGAATAAGCGAAATTGAAAAACAAAAAATCAAAACACGTATAATGTAAACAAATCTGTCTACAATTTGTCATAATGTTGGGATCAATTATGTAGCTCAAAACACGACTAACTACACATATCTTGCAACAATGCCACGTGAAACAGAAACAGAAACAAAGAATCGAAACCCATTTATGAAGAACTGAAAAATGAAACAAATGCCACATGAAACTGAAATTTAATAATCGAAACCCATTTATGAATAACTGAAAAATGAAACCCATTTGCCTTCAAAGATACGACACAAAATTGAAATAAAAAAGAATTGAAACCCATTTACGAAGAACTGAAGAATAAAAGCCATTTATGAAGAAGAGTCACACATTAATGATACCGTCGTCGATTTTCGAAGTTGCCGATGTCAACTTTGTACTCCTTGTTTGCTCGTCGTCAGTCGGAGAAGATCTACATGAGAGAGTGGGTAAAAAAGGCTGCTGAGATTTGGGAGGGTTTTCTTGCGGGAGAGTTGGAATGAAGGATGGAATGTTAGATAGGGGTTTAATTCCAATAAAAGGTAAAGGTAAAGTTAAGATTTTTTTTTACTACGAGTGCACAATAAATTGAAGGTGAATTCCAAAAAATCGCTAGCTAGATATTTTGGACAATGTTTTGTACCTGTAGCATTATCCATTTTCTATATTGGACTGCCAAATGTGTACATGCACATATGTAGTGATTGAGCCACATAGGCAGTAGGGTTGGCAATTATCCCACAACTTCTTGAAATTTTTCGAAGTTCCTTGAGATGAGAATCATTTTATGCATAATTTATCCAGAGGTCTTACTATTTGTGACTCGATCTTTTGTATTTGATGGAAGATTCTCTCAATCCCACTTCCATTAGAACCCACGTTTAACGTACTTTAAAGCTAGGCAAGAGGCACCACTTCGAGGATTTTACATTGGGAACTTCAACGATCAAGATAGGCAAACTTTACTATACATCTGGTAGTGATTATGGTAGGGGTCTTTTGCGTCGACAACAACATCTCATCCAATATTGTTGAGGTATCGGTGGAGGGATACCGAGGGTGCTAGTGAATGCGGACAACTACACAAGGCATAAGGCTTGTGAAAGCACACGCTAAAGATCCCAAAGTAGTCGTTCATGGCATTGAACAACGTTTCTGCCAGCAATGTAGCAGGTAAAAGTATTGTCAACTGCTTGTATGTTATGTGTGTTAGATAAGGTTTCTATACTTGATACCATATATGCAAGATTAATACCGTATATACAACTGATACCGTATATGCAACCGTTACCGTATTTGCAAGAGTTACCGTATATGCATCAATACCCGTATATGAAAGAGTTACCGTATTTACAGCTTAGATACCGTATATGCAGAATGGACAGCGAGTTTAATACCGAATTTACAGTTTAAGTTAGATATATAACAAATCTAATGATTTGTTAATTACAGTAAGTAATAACAAGAAACAAATAATAATTAAACGGTAATAACTTTTAACCCGAGGCCTGTGTTACACACAGTTTCCTTAAAACGGATTCGCCCCCTCACCATACGTGCTTGATGTATTATTTGATCATCTGCTTCCTAGGATACAACGGTAGAACAGTATAATTTAAGCACCACAAATTTTACTCCAGCGAACTGAGTTACTAGCCCGAACAATATCACCATAAAGACTGAAATAAAAATTGAAAAC
>CAIGRS010256582.1:0-11622 GCA_903798395.1 Fraxinus floribunda | reverse complement strand
TTTTCACACGGATTAAGAAATGGTAGTTAATATAGTTAGAGTATTAAATTTAACTATGTTTTTCCATGTATACCCTTTATCCCTTTCACGAGCAGGTTCGTATAGGCTCATGCGCATGAGCTCATGAGCCGGTTCATTCGAGCTCTCGTTCATATGTGCTAGTGGGCCGGCTCAATTTTTACCTTATTTTTTATTTTGTTTCATTAATTTAAAAAAAATGCTCGTTTTTCTGTCTTATTTTGTTAAGTTATTAAAAACAATCATGCCAACTTATGAGAGGTTAAGTTCTCGACTCGTGAGTCCCACGAGCTGGAGCCTAGTCATATCTTGCACAAATGGGCCGAGCTCATGGTTGTAACGGTTGAGATGGCTAGACTTTGACTCTGCCCATCGTCGTCCATATTTTCAAATATAGAGAGTCGAACTCGCTCTATAAATTATTTTAATGCTTTCACATGAGATGATACAACTTCTTATGCACTTCTCTGGATGGAAGTTGCAAAGAAAATGAAGAAAAAAATGGTCGGTCATAATTATTCATGGATATTAGCAAAATAAAGAGTGACAGATAGTATTATTGTATTATTCACTCTATTATTAAAAAAAAATAAGATATTCTTTATATTTTGAAATATGCACTTTAAATAAAAAGCATGGTTGGAGTCTTGGAGACGATGTCTTCCCTGATTTAATTTTATTTTTTTGCACGATTTCACAGTTACAATATTTGTTCTTGAATTGATGCTAATCCATGAAATTAATTAGCCGATAAGATGAATTTAGTCAAATTTAAACATTAATCCATACGTTCATAGTTACTACTTATTTATTACTCGCATACTCATGAGACTCACTATTACTTATTTTTAAAAATTGATCAATTGGTCATGTCACGTGGTTACAATTAAAGGCATTGAAGTTGATCTAGTAAAGGTTGAAGCAATCATCAATTGGTTTCGACCGACCAACGTAGAAGAGATCCTCAAGATTTTAAGATTGATTTGTTGCTAACGGAGATTTATCGAATAGTTTTCAAAAATAATTGTACCACTAAGCCACTTGAATTTCAAGCTTTAGTGGAACAATAAGTGCGAGCATCAATTAAACAAAGCTTAATTTATGCTCTAGTACTAAAACAAAGCTGAGAATGTGTTATAATGTGGCATGACAAGGTGTTGCTTATGCATCTTCTCAACTAAAACACTATAAGCAGAATTATCTAACCCGTGATTTACAATTGGACCATGCACTAAAGATTTGGAGACAATCACTGTGGAGGCAAGTGTGGCTTTTTTATTGACCATGAGAACTTAAAATACTTCTTTACCCAAAAGGAGCTAGTTATGAGGCAACGTAGATGGCTTGAGGCAGCGTAGATGGCTCAAGCCATCAATGACTATGAGTGTTTATTGCACTATCATCCCAAGAAAGTTAATGTAGTTGTTAATGCGCCGATGAGAAAGACAGTCTTACCTACTATCTAGAAGCAGTTATTGAGAGATATAGACAACCTCAATGCTAACGATTTTTATCCGAGTGTGAAGGTACATGTTGATAGAGGCTTAGCCTTTGTTTGGTCCTCATTATTTTCAACCAAACATTCTTTAATAAAATAAAATTATACGTAAACTCAAAACTTTTTCTTATTTTTAAACTACACATCCCCCATCGAATCACTATTCTAGAATACACTTTTGGCAAAAAAAAATGAGGTTCAAATAGGCTGTTAGTAAGATATCAGTTGAGAGTAACGCCGTAGGGATTTTTGAGGTCATCACATGTTATGACTCGCCGACGTATCAAAGGCACAAAATACACTCAAAGGTTTCCAACCCCTCATCTCGTGCAAAAAGTATCAATAATGTCCTTGAAGATCGTGCAAACTAGACCAAACTCGGACAACGGTAATTTTCTCCTTGTACAAGCCATACGTTTGGCCTGTATTTTCTATAATTCTGAAAAATATCGTCGGTTTCCTCTAATCGCTTGCATGTGCAAGCCAATAGTAGTGCTTCTCTCGATCGTAGCGAGCAAACTCAATTTGTATGCTTTTTCTTTCCATTTTTGTTCACTCATTGAAGCATTTCGTCTTACCTCGGTCCTAATTGCAAGCAAAGTCTAGCATTGTCCCTCTTCTTTACTTCGTATTCTCACTTGTCTTGTTCGTATCACTTTCCATTAAATATATCATTCCCCTGAGTTTAGCGACTATATCAATTTTAAACGAATTCACCGTCGTATGGCGGGCCGACGATTACTAGCGATTCCAGATTCATGAAAGCGAGTTGCAGCCTACAATCAAACCAAGGCTGGGTTTTTGGGGTTAGCTCACTTTCGCGGAATCGCGACCCTTTGTTCTTCTTTTCTCGTTAAATTTCATCTAGCTTGAGATTGTTACTAAAATAACATAAGCAGAGCAGAATCTCAGCTAAAATAACTCAAAATTGCATAAAATGGACATATAACATGGGTGTGCTTGATAAATATTATTGAGTAAATAATATATTTTAAAGGCTTGTTTGAGCCCCATTTTTGTCAAAAAAAAAATATACATTTTTTAATAGTGTATTGATGAGAAATGTGTGGTTAAAAAATAAGGAAAAATTTTGAATTTGCGTGTAATATTATTTTATTAAACTTGTGTGGTTGAAATAAGTTTAAAACACTATTCAAAAATACATTTTCTTTCAAAAAAAAATGAGAATCAAACAAGGGCTTATAGNTTTTATTAAACTTGTGTGGTTGAAATAAGTTTAAAACACTATTCAAAAATACATTTTCTTTCAAAAAAAAATGAGAATCAAACAAGGGCTTATAGTGATATGATGAGAAATATGTGGTTAAAAAGTAAGGAAAAATTATTGATGTGATAAAAATATTATTTTATTGAAAAATGTGTGATTGAAAATGAATTTTAAAATAATACATTTTGAAAAAGATTAAAATCAGATTAAAATTGAAAATATAGCCGTTATTGTTGACTTTTATTAGACGGGTGGGACCCAATAACGACCATATTTTCAATTTTAATTGAATTTTAAGCCGTACCAAACGTGCCTAAATGTGGATTTACACTTAATGCTATTGTGAGGCGAAAGCTCGAGAAAAAAGAAGATAGAAACACCAGAATTTGGACTGCGGTTCACTAGGCACCGGCAATGAATTTCGTTGTAAATCATACGTTCAATAAAAATAAATAGCTGGTCTAAAAATACAGTTATTCTTATATTTCGTACACAGAAATTAAATTGAAACAAGCCCATGATACCAAAACGCTGCTGAAATTAAGAAAGCATTATTGGGAACCCCCCCCCCCCCCGCCCCTCCCCCCCTCCTCCCTCGCAACAGCATCCACTTTGCTTTGTTCACCTAAGATCGTGTGAAAGGGTGCATGGCTTTAGATACCCCCCCNCCCCCCCCCCCCCCGCCCCTCCCCCCCTCCTCCCTCGCAACAGCATCCACTTTGCTTTGTTCACCTAAGATCGTGTGAAAGGGTGCATGGCTTTAGATACCCCCCCTCTCTCTCTCTCTCTCTCTCTCTCTCTCGCCCACATGATAATTTTAAGTAGAGAGTTGGATTCCTTTTCCTCTTCTTCTTTTTGTTCTTTTTCACTGACAGAAAATTCAATCTCAAATGCAGCATATGGATTCTGTTTTTTAAACTTCATTGCAATATGTATATATATATAGCTAATAACTTCTTCTTTATTTTCTTATATAATTGGTAATTTTGAGCTTTAATGAAAAATAAGGCACGATCGTGAGAGATGACCATAAATTTTTTGGTTGAATGTACACATTATTTTAAATCTTTCACACTCGTCTAAAAATTCGTTCTTGCATCTAAAGTAATAGATAATATAGCATGACTTGATAACAAGTATATATAATTTTACACAACAGTATGCACAGTGAACTCTGACATGGATGTGACATAGATTAAGAAAATTTACTTGAAAAGGAAAGAAATAAATCTCAGTCCATTGTTTTCTTTTTTGCTTCAGACCAAGAGTCGTCTAGAGGGAGAGAGAACAGTCAAAGATAGGGTTTGTAATGATTAAAGTGGATATATGGTAATATCTTTGCCCACTAGAAAATGATATTTTAAGGAAAGTATACTAAAGATTAAAGAGCACTGAACACGACCAAAAAATTTAAAAAAAGTAAAGTCGTTTGTCGAAAATAAATAAATTAAAAGGAAAAAGAATCATATTAAAAATATAAAGCAAAACATGACGAGGGTCAGGTAGTTTTGTTCTACCCTTCGACTGTTGAACGATGAAAGTGTTTTTTCTTCTTCGGGATATGATAAAGTTGAAGGAATCGCATAATGGAGCCCAATGCAATTATGAAAACACTACATTATTGTATTATAGTTTGTAAAATCACCATGAAACTTATTGAAGCATAAAAGTTTAAGTTTTTAATATCTTAAAATAATGAATGATGTATTCATACTCGATTTATGATCTCGATATTCAACCTATTTATTCTAGAAAGAAACGGTTTAATTCAGCCATCATAGATTTTCAATTCGAAATGGTATGCACAAAATATATTTATCGCCAACCACGCCACCACATTACTAGTTATATTTATTTAGAAATGCGACCAATCATGCCATAAATTCCGTCGTGTATTATTTATTAATCAGAAAATTAGGCATTTTGAAATTACAATTTTTTGGGGGCTTCGATAACATAATTGATGTAATATTTTAAAATAATTGTGGTTTTTTTCCAATTAGGGTCACCTTGTTACGTCTTTACTTGTAATAAGCATAGATAGTGGCTGAAGTATATTTAATTAAAAGAATTGCATTAAAAATAGCTCTATAAAATATTATCCTTATGGTTACTGTATCTCCATTCACCAGATAAAATCTCAAGAATGAAAGGATGAAATGGTTGGATTTAGCCATTTAATTAAGAATTTCAATAGGGAAGAACAAAAACACAAGTTAAAAAATATCATCGATTTCAAAAATAAAAAGAAACGATGGACAAGATTGCAAGCAAGAAAATCCGATATTTTTAGATAAATTTCAACAAATTAAAACCCACCAACTAAAAGTGCAACCATTAATATCAGAACTTAATCTTCAAGTGCTTGTTTCATAAAACTTTGTAAGAATTTTGCTAACTTTTTAATTGATCATATTTCAATTTTTAACACTATATTTATTGAGACTCGCGATTTATTGAAATGACATTGGGTGGGAAAAATCAATATGTTAACTCGTTGTATTTATTAAGCTCTTCTGCCAAGCCTGTAAAAGGCCTGGCAGATGCTGCCTCTCACATGAGGCAGGTTAAAAAATAACCCTCAAAATATCCACCCCATTCCTATTTGTGTGTTCGGTAGGGGTTTCAAGGAAGGCCCAAACTCGCTTGATGGATAATCAAGTGCTTTTGCTTTAAGATTAGACCCATGTGACAGATTCCAAATCATCTTTTGTTGTTAAGAACAATACATATACCTGTCTGCATGATAATCAACTTACATATATACACATTATTATATACCAGTACAATGATTTTGTAATCTGTATAAAATAAAAGGCGGCCATGTTCTTCGTGGTATTGCGTGTTGTAGAGAAGGGTCAGTGGGTGGCCCATGCAGCCTTTTTGCGGGCCCCCCTAATTTTTGTTAGTTTGTGAGCAGACAAAAGCAGAGAAGCTTCTCCGTCTTCCTCTCAATGTTCACACACAATGCTGACACAGAATCTATTAAAGCCCCACTGCCCAGTGCCCACTCTATTATCTTACTATTTCTCACCATCAGCGATCTTGCCCTTTCCATCGTTTCTTATTCATCACAAAAGCACAAGCTAGAGTAATGGCTGACCGTGTAAAAATGAAGAAAGATTAGGGCTACTTTGTGGGTTTGATCAAGAACAGTGGGCTATTAATAGATCCCCATTGTCGTACAACCCGTTAACAGTCTCTTCTTCCATTTTTTGCACACACAGTGTCTCTCTCTCTCTCTTCCCCTCTTCTCTTCCTTTCTCTCTCTAGGGTATTTACTACTGTATGGCACCAACGACTCTACCTCCAGGATTCAGGTTTCATCCAACGGATGAGGAGCTTGTGGCTTACTATCTCGATAGGAAAATCAATGGTGGAAACATCGAGCTTGAAATCATCCCAGAAGTTGATCTCTACAAATGTGAACCTTGGGATTTACCCGGTAAGTAATACAGTATACTGCTGCACCTTCATTTCATATGATATGTCGAATTTTTGTACAATAAAAAGCGGAATTTTCTCTCGACAGATAAATCTTTCTTGCCGAGTAAAGACATGGAATGGTACTTTTACAGCCCCCGGGATCGGAAATACCCGAACGGGTCGAGGACGAATCGGGCCACAAGGGCAGGATACTGGAAAGCTACTGGAAAAGACCGGACAGTGCAGTCGCAGAAACGGGCTGTTGGCGTGAAGAAGACACTGGTTTATTACAGAGGGAGAGCACCTCATGGCATCAGAACCGACTGGGTAATGCACGAGTATAGACTCAGTGAGTCCGCCTGTGGCACTACATCAAGTTTAAAGGTACAGTCCTTTCCAGTTTATCCTACAAAATGTTTCTCCAATCACAAGCGAATTAATATGCAAAAATTAACGGGTTTTACATTAAGTTAAGACGTCTTGAGGTATCTCATAGTTCCTATTAAAAAAAAAAAAAAAATGACAATGTCGGTGGCTCGGTGCATGGAATTTACCTGAAACTATCGCTTACCATAGCCTGCATTTGGATACAAATTTATAAATTCAGTTAAAGTACTCAAACATTAATTTCAAATACAAGTTTTATAACTACTATTTGATATTATCGATATATTTTATTGGATCCACCACTATTTCTCTTTATAAGTCATTTATAAATTTGCGCTAATTATTTGGTTATGGGAGTTATGGCTCCATGTATAGCCAATATTCTGTCGATACGTCGCTAATTTACGCCTATGTTACATGCATTAGCCACGAGTGATTTTCGCAATGGAAGAAATCGGTGGCTAATAATAATAATACAATTTGGAGCTAGGGTTTTGATTCTAGAAGTAAATATTAATCAATAGTTATGTCTTAGAAATAATTTGAAAATAAGCATTAGTGAAGTAAATTACTCTCACTCTTAGGGTCAATCTATTATAGGAAATACATTTAACATTTAATTTTCCCGTTTCTTAATTTAATTATCGAGGATTGTAGTTCATCGATCTTGTCAAGAGGATTAGTTGAACTCATATATATTGTTCATTTGTTTTATCTTTATTCAATATAGGATTTTAAGTTTTATAAATTTAAAAATAATCGCACGTAATTTTCATCTTCTAGGATTCTTATGCATTATGCCGGGTTTTCAAGAAAAACATATATATACCTAAAACGAAATTCGAGGAACAACGCAAGGTTTCGAAGGAGACGGACGAACAATTTATATGGGACGACACCAGCGGCACTGAAACTTCCCGAGAGAAAGAAGCCAACGACGAAAATGCCCTAAAAAATCTCGAGTATTGTTCCAAATTACCATCTTCGGCATCCTCTTCAGATATCACTCAAGGGACACCAATTGCTACATGCTCGAAAGATAATTCCCAAGCTCAGATTGCATTAGATGAAGTAAACAGTTCAAATGATTTTTATTCCATCGGCCCTGGAGACCTGTCAAGTTTCATTCAGGTACATTTTAATTCTCGACTTAATGTCAATAATTTATTTTATTCACATACAATAGACATTCTCGAGTACAGTATCTTTCGTGATTTTTGTTTTTGGTCACGTCTTTAGTGTATCCCTATTCAGCAAAGTGGGGTTTCTCCCTTTAAAGTAGATCAAGAATTTTCGCAATCGACAATGAAAATCTTGCAATCAGCGATCGAAATTTCGTTACTAATGCCTTTTTACTATAGAAAATCTCAAATAATTTGTTGTAACAAACATGTTTGCTTTCAAACAAGTAAAAGCAAACTTAGCATATAGCTAGGCTTGATATGGTCCATAGAAATGATCCTTTGAGGTTCTCTTTTGATTTAAAGTGACAAAAGTTCGAAGACAATGAACTAAACATCTTTTGTTAAAGCATCCCCTATAAAAATCTCTAGACTGACTCCAATGGCTTTCTTCGCCATTCCCCATAACTTCTTTTGACTGGATAAAATGTACTCTTTTCCCCCCTTGTTTTTTGCAATTTATGATTTAAAAACATCGGAAAAAAATAGTATTGACAAGCCACGCGCTTTTGCAGATGGAGAAAGAGAGGTATTTGATGTAGATTAAAATCTGATTTTAAGTTGATTGTAATAGAAGTTTTTGAAATATGTAGTTGAAAAGATGTGGGACCCATGAAAGATGTAGTTGATATTGATTGTTTGACTTTGACTTAAATTAAAATCAGATTAAAGTCTGACCCAAACATGCCATCAATATATTTACTCATTGTTCCTGGTTTAACCGAACATGTATTATAGCCCGTTTGATTGGATTTTTGAAAAGTTAAAAATTGCTTCTAAAATCAGATAACTGATTTTAAATATGTTTGGATTTGGATAATTCTAAATTTCTAGCACTTTAACAGTGTAGATGCACACATTACTCTGTTTCTTGAAATTAACGTGTTTCGTGATAATATGTTTTGGTGCAGAAAGTTGGAATTCCAAATTACACAGGAATATTTGGTGAAGCCACCTATACTCCTCTAGAATTGGAAGATTTCCCAGAAATAAATTTACCTGAAATTACAAAGATCTCCAAAACTGAAACATTTGGCGAATTCGACAGATACAAGGAGTACGTAAATGGGTTCACGGCGTTGGAAGAAATTTATTCTTTATGTTCTACACATGAGAACTCGAGCAAATCAAAATTTGCATGTTAATTAAACTTTGATTAGATGCATGTGATTATTGTGTTACCGAGGATATAATCTTTATAAAGGGATTTTTTTTTTTTTTTAAGTTTCTTTATTATAACGAGGGCAAACAATTTTATATTTTTTTTTTTTTGCTAAGCATTAGGTGATTGGGTTATGAGTGATTCTTTATTGGAAAAGCCTTTTACACTGTAATAATTTTTTGAGCCCTGCTTGAAGTACTGGAAAAATTCTCACATACACTTCACAGGTAAAACACATGGTAGGGCCCGTTGTAATTTTTTTTTTAACAAAAAAGCTCCACGTATAGGAGCTTCTTCTTACAGGGGCTTACAGGCCCCTCACTGTAGAGGGGCCCTACCTTGTTTAAAAAAATGATTAAGAAATATGGACCCCACCTGAATGTGTGTTGCTTGGCAGAATCTGTGAAAAATCCGCCCTGTACGTGTAGCAATTCTCTTTTTTTAAATACATGTGGGACCCAGGCCCCTTGTGAGGGGCCTGTAAGTCACCTGTGAATAAATCCCCTTTACTTGGGGATTTATCTTGATTTTTTTTCCCCTAATTTTAAGATGTATTTTTTTGCTTAAAATAGTCAAGTTTTTTTTTTTTTGAAAAGACAAATATATTGATTGTAACTTATCCCCTATTTGTCTTTCATTCTTTCAAAATTCTTTTTTCTACGTACTTATTTTCAACACAATAAAAATGATAGATTAAGTAAGTCAATTTTTTTGGCAACACTATAAAAATGAAATAGATGCTAAATTTTGGTTGAATGTAATAGCATGCTGACGAAGAGATTATTTGAGAAATACTGAATATATCTATCGAGAATGATCGGGATTTAGCTGATAGCGATATCATATCGACTATTTCTCCAAACGAAGCAATCCAATCATTCTAATCATAAATAATTACTTTCGACAAAAATGGTAAAAAAAAAATACCAAATGTGTATTTATTGCAAAAAAGTAGGAATCATGTGAGTTCAGTTTGATTACAGAGAAAAAAATAAGCAACTTTAGTTGCATATCTTCATTAAAAAAAAAAAATCAATTGCAAAAAATAGTAATTAGGAATCGTGTGAGTTCAGTTTGATTACAAAGAAAAAATAAGCAACTTTAGATGCATATTTTCATAAAAAGAAAAAATCAATTGCAAAAAATAGAAATTTTCAATTAAAAAGTTGCTGACTATGTATGATAAATTTTATGTATTTAAATAAATTTTATTTTTTATTTTCATTGGACCATAAATGATGTTAAATAAAATTATTATTTATGCATTTAGCAAGATAAATAATTTAGTACAATGACTCGAGTCGAGATCGAATTTTTTTATTATAGTGTCAAGCGTTTTCTACAACTTAATTATATCGCAAGTGTACGATGTCAAGTTTTGTAATATAATAATAGAGTCATGACGTCGAACCCACATTGATTGATATTTAATTTATATGGAATAGTATAATTGTGTGGCCTTTATTTTATCTAGACAATCAAATTATAAAATCAATGGTTTTGAACTAATTAAATGTGAATGTTATGACAAATTCAACGAATAAATACAAGTTAATCAATATAGGAGAGTCTATATTATGATTTCACTTAACTATCAAATATGATTTTCAAAAATCTAATTATCTCTAATAATTTTTCATGTATATAAGCAAGAACCAATGTAATTTTATCTACTCTCTTGAGTGCCGAGTAAAAATTAATTCTAATATCTGTATTCCGAATTAAAATCAAGATTTATCAAGATCATGATTATTAGATGGAACAAGTTTTATGGATTCTACACTTTCTCTCGAAACCCATAAAATTTAGGTTGTGTTATTGTTATGATCATGCATAAATCCGCCTCTCTCAAGTGTCGGAATTAATTAGCATCTAATCATTCAATTAGTGGTCAATTAATTAAAAATATTAAATCAATAACACAAATAAACAGAAAGAAGAATTTCATAAAAATAACTAAAATAAGATCAAATCATATTCTCAAGTTTTGGTTACATCAAACTTTAGATTAGATGTTTAGTTCATGACGGAAGCCATAGAAATAATCAAATTCAAATAAAACAACATAGAAAAGAGAATAGAAAAATTAGTTTTGGTAGATCTTAAATCTCATTTTCGATGTTGTTCTTGATTTCTTGATGATTGCTTGCTTTTTGCCTCCTTGGATTCTTGCTCTTGATTCGTTGAATTGTCCTTGAAAAGTGGTCTTTAGGGTTGTAATTATAGTGTTTGAAATTTCAATACGAGTTGAGGATGGATTGGGCCGAAAACTTTCCAAAAAATCTGAACTTTTTAACTTCAAGTAGCAGCGCCCAGGGCTGGCGCTGGCTGGTTCTTGGGCGCCTATTTTTCTCCTATTTCATCTTGACTCCACTCCATGCCCACTTTCACGATCAACAATTTAAATTTTTAATTTCATTATATCCACAAAAAATATAAAACATTTGAAAATCAACAAATTCATTCCAAAGACGGTGACATTACCCAACTGATATCTTCCATTTTTTAAAAAATTATTATTAATTTTTTTTGTTTGATACGGTATTTTACGTTACGATTATCTATTTTATGTAGTTCAAAATCTGTTAAAAAGCTTGCTATGTGGCCATAATAATTATGTTAGGGACAAAGTTTAAATGTCAATAATTATCTCACGTGAATAATTATGTTAGGGACAAAGTTTAAGTTGCGTCGCTACGACGTTTCCGTCAAATTTTAGAAT
>CAIGRS010256580.1:0-18915 GCA_903798395.1 Fraxinus floribunda | reverse complement strand
CCCTATGAATCAAACACACCCTAAAGGAAATTTTTTGAATTCAAGCGTGACATTATTTTATGAGATAATGTGTAAGTAAAAATGAGTTCTAAAAAAATAAAAAAATAAAATGAAGCTTAATTTTCTTGAAAATTATGGCAAAAATGGATATTCCTGGTCAACAAAGGTCAAAGTTACCATTTGAACTGTTGAAGAAGTAGAAAACAACTGATACGAGAGCAGAAAGGTGGAAGCTGAAGTGTGTGTTTTCAGTTTCACACTTTTTCCCTTCCCTTTCCTGTTCTCAGTCACTCTTAATATTTAACAAATATATATATTCTGCACCAAATTTTTTTTTCTCGTAAACGCATTAAACAATCCCAAATCCAAAACTTCGATCCTTCATGTCTCAATTTCTTCACATTCTTACCTCATTCTTCGGTTTAGGTACATACTAACAGAAATATGCATTTTTCTTCTTGTTCATTGACTTTTAGGCTTGGATTTTGTGATCTCTCTCATTTTATTTGTTCTTTGTCAAAATGAAAATGTGGGTTCTTTCGCTTACTTGATTTCCACACAGGGGTCTTAATTTCAAGATATGGCAGCGTCTTACTTTTGGTAAATTTTGGTTCTGGATCGTAATTTTAGGGATTCTCCAAAAATAGATTTTTTTTTTTCTCTGCACATAAATATTTGCGTTGGCTTCTCTGATTTCCCCTTGTGATTTATGCGTTACTGGGTATATTTGCTTTCTATACTCTACTTGGATCTGTAAAGTTCTGGCTGCTTTATAATTCTTCAGAATGTGAGGTCTGAAAATACATGTCTATTATGATTTGTAACATGAGTTTTGCTGATAATGGCTCTGCAAAGTTCTTTACTTATTATTATTATTATTATTTTTAATATCAAAGTTGTCTCTGGGTTTATATATAATATATATGATTGGGTTTGATTGACTTGTTTCCAGATCTGTTCTACGCGTGGTATTTCTTTCTCATAATTGTGGATTTTGGTTCATTCAGGCTAGTAATTGTCATTTAGGATGATATGAGAGTGATGCCTTGTTCTAGATAAAAATCTGAAGTATTTTTTTTTTTGTTCTGTACTTGTTTTTATCTCCTTTTATTTGTTGCGTTTTGGATTATGTGAGAGTTCTCTTTCAATTTTGCACTTTATCCGTTTTGTATTATTTGATAAATCTAGAATAATACCTAATTATACGACTTCTCTTTTGGTACCTTTGATTGATCTGAGGAATACCTAGAAATTTTTAGGTATTTTAGGAACCTATACTGCTAACTAAAGCAGTTGCGTTTTTTTGTTTCACTTTTATAGGTATAATCATTCATTGGAAGTGCCGTTAGACTGAGCTCTGAGACTGATCGAATTTTGATTGCTCAAACATTGTGGAAGTTGTGGGATATCTGTTCGCTACATTGTGTCATTTGTCTTCTGCGAGAATTGAATTAGCCATATGGGTTCGCGATTCCCATCTCATCAGCTGAGTAATGGCCTTTATGTCTCAGGCCGGCCTGAGCAGCCAAAAGAGAAGACTCCCACCATGAGCTCTGTTTCCATGCCATACACTGGTGGCGATATAAAAAAATCTGGAGAACTCGGTAAAATGTTTGATATCCCAATGGATGGCTCCAAGTCAAGAAAATCGGGTCCCATTAACAATGCTCCTTCAAGAACAGGGTCTTTTGGTGGCTCTGCTTCTCACTCGGGCCAACTAAATTCTGTGAACCGGGTAGGTTCTGGTTCTTCTGGTGGTGTTTCTGGATCAGCTTCTTTAAAGAAAACAAATTCCGGTCCGCTAAATAAGCATGGAGAGCCGCTGAAAAAGTCATCCGGGCCTCAAGGTGGAGGACCAACTGCCACGTCCCGCCAAAATTCTGGCCCTCTTACTCCCGTTCTTCCAACCACAGGCCTCATTACATCTGGACCTATTACTTCAGGTCCTCTAAATTCATCAGGGGCTCCTCGAAAAGCATCTGGTCCTTTAGAGTCGACTGGATCCATGAAGTTATACAGTGCTTCTATAGTCAATAACCCAGCTGTTACTCACCTTAGCGAGGATGATGAATATTCTTTCCATAAAAGCTTCCCGAAGCTAATTCTTTGGTCCATCATTCTACTCTTTGTGATGGGATTTATTGCGGGCGGTTTTATCCTTGGGGCTGTTCACAATCCCATTCTTCTCGTTGTTGTCGTTATACTTTTTGCTGTTGTGGCTACTGTATTTACCTGGAATACTTGTTGGGGGCGAAGAGCTATTACTGGTTTCATAGCTGATTATCCAGATACTCAGTTAAGAACTGCAAAAGAAGGCCAGTTTGTCAAAGTTTCTGGGGTATGTTTAATATGCTGATTTATTAATCTTCATATCCTCGTTAATTACCCTCTCCCCCCAGGCCCACAAAAAGAAGGCCAATTAATATAGAAATTTTGCAATTTACATTCATGTTGCATTATGTACCTCTGATGAAATTCCAAACATATTCAGGAATTCTTTTTATTTGCATAATCCAAACACTAGTTTCAATGTTTTGGAGCTTTTAAAGGAAACATGTGGTGTTAATTTTGGAGTTGTAAAATCAATTTATGAATTTCTTGGAGTCTAGTTGAGGTCTTATTTCTTGAATATTTTAGTTATTCGAGTTCTAGCTCTGGGCTTCACATGGTATATAATATTAAAAGATAGGTCAATTTTGTAGTTTCATCAGAGAGATGATGCATAATTAGCTTGGATTTTTTACAATAGCATGGTTTTATTAAGTATTTGAAACTGACTAAACACATTCCTTTGATGATAGATAATAATGAATGAGAAAACGAAGTGCATGTAAAGATGGGGAAAATATAGTGAGATTGGAAGAAAATAGGGTCAATAAGGAAAGAGTTTATAGGTTCGGCATGGTGAATTGTTGATTAGGATGATACATGGCTCCAGTTGCATCTGCAGAGATAAATCTTTGTACGTCTTTTCCATATAGAATAAATATGCCTTGTATATTTTCACCACCATTATTTGTGCTATGGAGATAAGTAAAATAACCTTTTTTTGTGCATAGTTTAGACAATAATAAACTTACATGCATTTCAATCGTGGTTGGTATTGTGACGATATAATTTCTTCAGTATTATTTAAGTACTTCTTTAGCCTCAAACTGCCTATAGAAATGGCCTTGGTTCTGTGTATCAGTAATGGATATGCTTCGACAAGCAGCATGTTTGGCCAAAAAAAGGGTATAAAAGTTACTTTTAAGCTTCTTTTTTGCCAAAAATAATTTTGAAAGTTACTTATTTTTACTAACAAAACTTACTTTCCTAGAAAATAAGTTTTAACTTTATAGAAAAGTAATTTACTTAGCCAAACATGCACCTACTGTTGTCTTCAAATTATACCTTTCCATAAAAGGCGGATTTTTTTCCTTGAAATTGAATCTAAATCTGTGTTGTGTACTGCCTAAATTGCCCACATACTGCCTCCTAACTAAGAAGGGTTGCATTCTTTGAAGGTTGTTACCTGTGGAAATGTTCCTCTTGAATCGCCATTCCAGAAAGTTCCTAGATGTGTTTATACATCCACGAGTTTGTATGAATACCGGGGGTGGGATTCGAAAGCTGCCAACCCCACACATCGCCGCTTTACGTGGGGCCTTCGTTCATTAGAGGTGAGTAAGGAATATTTTTATTATGTTTATGCTGCTTGATTTCTTGTTTTTAAAACAAGTAACACCTGCATTAAATGTAAAAAGATTCCTATTATGGCCATTAAGGATTCTGGAAATTAACGTTGTTTCCCAAGTTAGTAGTAAGTCTAGAAATTAATATGATATAAAATCAAATACATTTCTATAATTACTTACCGCTAAAAGGGGAAAGGAGTAAACATTTTACTCATATGACAGGCTATACTAACAGGTAAAGCTTCAGAATGTTGAGAAGAATAAAAAGTAATCTGAGATTCTGAAGCATCCCTAAATATCTCTCTTATAATAAGGATAATTTCGTACATCAAATTTACTAAAAGCTGAATTAAAAAGGCGGTGTATCACAGAATATTTTTACAAGAAATGGAACTCAAAAACCAAATGTTCTCGTACACCAAAACTGTAATCCATTGCACATTTTTCTTTCAAAATTTCCTTAAAGAGTTGTTGGAAAACAGAGTGAGCTACACAGATTGATGACATTTTAAATTGCCTGAGAAGTTGACTCCAAACTGAAGCCATTCTAAAACGCCAAAATCAGCCAGGAAAATACACCAAAAATGTGCTCTTTCATGTTTAGCTGGAGAGAATTGTGGGGTTTGGGTGATGGAAAGACCTTTTGTGAGCCGTGGCATTCCTTAAGCGAGGCAACATTTGGAAACATATATACCTTCAAGCGAGTCTCAATTTGGTAACATAAATACCTTCATGCACACCCCTCCTCCCTGCCTTCAAAAGCAGCTCATTTTCCGTCTTCTATGGCATTCTCTTTCCTATTTGTCTTTCTAGTTGCTTCTTTCCCACTGTGGTTTTGGTGGTAACATAGGATCATTTTTAACAGATTTAAGTACAAAATTATTGGTACTAAATGATTATTTTTCCCTCTCTCATACGCGCATGCTTGTACATACACACATATGGAGTGGAGTAGCTAAGGCTGTAATATTATAGCAACTAAAGTAATATTCTTTATCGGATTGCAGAGGCATGTAGTTGATTTCTATATTTCCGACTTCCAATCTGGTTTGAGGGCATTGGTTAAAACTGGCTATGGTGCAAGAATAACTCCTTATGTTGACGAATCTGTCGTCGTTGACATCAATCCAACAAATAAGGATATGTCTCCTGAGTTCATCAGATGGCTGGGAGAAAGGAACCTTTCAAGCGATGATCGTGTAATGAGATTGAAAGAAGGGTAAGATTGTTTTATTTCCTTAATGATGCTTATTGTTGTTGTTTTTTCGTTGCTACTTGATAGTCTGAGGTGAAAGAATAATTATCGTTGGGAGTGAAAACGGCAAAAATGACGAGAACTTGTCAGCTTATTGAGCTCTCGTATGGGGAGCATGACAAGAATGTGTTTAACTTAAGCTATTAGAGAGGATACACTTTTATTTGTTCCAAATATGAAAGAAAGAAGCGTTTCCACGACTCTACCACCCAGTCAATTCCCCTTTGAACGAGAATATGTGGAGCTGAGCATGACTTAGTTCTCAACACCATCCATCACGTACAGACCTAATTCAATTTTCGCCAAAGGCTTGAAACGTGTATAATTTATTAATTTTCATAAAGGATGGTGGCTAAGCTTGAACTCGTGATCGTTGCTTGTTCTGATATGACCTTGAATTGTATCATCTAAAAGCTCAAACTGTTAAGAGGGTACATGTTGATTTATTTAAATTTAGTTTCCAACGGAACAATATAGTTGATGATCATTTTTCATTTAGGTACGTCAAAGAAGGTAGCACCGTCAGCGTGATGGGAGTCGTGCAGCGGAACGATAATGTTCTGATGATTGTTCCTCCACCAGAACCATTTTCAACTGGATGTCAGTGGATTAAATGCATTCTTCCGGCCAGTCTCGAAGGCATTGTATTAAGATGTGAGGACACTTCGAAGATTGATGTCATACCGGTTTAGCATTTGGTTCAGCTATTTTGAAAGAAAATTTTATCAGAAGCCTATAAAAAAGGTGGCAGGAACAGCAAGGCTAATCTGTCAAGTGTTAACTGGTGTACAGTTTTCTCGTGTTTTTTACCCTTTTGATCTCGTTTTGGTGTTGAAGTTTTTACTGGTGGTGGTGTGATTATTACAGTAGAGGGAACTTGCTGATAAACAAGCAGTTGAAGATTCAATTTTTATGATAGGGTGGTTGTAGTTAATTTGATTATTCTTGGGCTGTGAAAATTTCTCGTGTTGAAGACAAATTACCGTTTTAACTTGAAATTTTTATCTATCCACTTTTACTATGTGCTTGGAATTGAAGTCTCTCATGAATATAGGGACACCCGAAATAAATTAAAATTTTGTTTATCGTAGTACTTTCACCGTGTCACGTGATTCTATTCTTAACAAGGTAAGAATATGAATTGTGAGATATTTCAAAAGATTAAGATATATTTTGAAGAAATGTTGTGAAAATTGGATTTGAAACCTCCAAAGCTGTGGGGTCTAGTGCGTTTTTTTCTTTTTCTTTGTAAAGGGGTCTATTTTAATAATATCGAAAGCAAGAGGACAAAATGTTAAAATTTGGTATATAAAATATATCAAGTAAATTCTCAAATGTACCATGGTAACTCTCTCATAAATGATTTAGTCTATTTAAATGTTAGAATGTCACGTGATAGTCGAACATTAAATTTTTCTCCTTATTCTCGAGTTGAATTTCTCCATTCTTTGACAATTATTTATTTATTTTATCTCTTTCTTACCACGTTTAAGTTTTATTTTCGCTTTAGTGTTTTATTTTTCATTTAATTCAGAACAAGACTAACAATTTTTTAAATAAATTGACCTTTTAACGTTTAAATGAATGAAAGTGGTCCAATAGGGATTCATTGCTATAAAAAAAAGAAATGTTAATGACTCATTTAGTGTAAGTTAAAAGTCGAGAACCCACTTAGTCTACACCTCATAAATTTACTCTTTATCTCATAAATGAGGGACCCAGATGTAATTTCTGTTCATGAACATAAGTATTAATTTAGGGCGGTTATATCCCCTCCCCCACATCATTTTATAAATGCACCACATTTTTTTTTTGGGGTACCCATTTTAATCCCAATAAGAGTGGTTTGATTGTGAACATGAAATTTGCATGAAAAGAAAGGAACCAATTTGTATGAAAATTATTAATTCAATGTTTTTGATTGATTTAATTCTTAATTTCGAAAATATTATACTTCTCCATTTTTTATTGATGGGTAGATGAGATGTTAAGGGTAAATTTGACATCGAATAAAGATGAAAATATAAACTAATTTATAAAGGATTGAGTCACTCCTTTTAAGAAAGTTGACTTTTTAAGACGGAATCCGAAATCTTAATATGATATCAGAGCTCATTAAACTCCAACGAGCGATTCGATCAAATTAAAACTTAAAAAATGAGCATATAAATTTTAAGATTTCTCAAACTAGCCACCTATTAAAACTCAAAAAATGAGAATTTCATGATTGATATGCTCCAACGAACTACCATCTTGCGGGAGCATGTTGATGGATAAATCTTATATCGAATAAAGATGAAAATATAGATCAACTTATAAAGGATTATGTTACTCTTCTCAATAAGATTGACATTTTAAGATGGAACTCCAAGTCAAGAGAGAGAGGAGATAGATGGAAAAGAGAAAGAGGAGATAGATGGAAAAGAGAAAGATAGAGCGATTTACCTAAAAAAACAAAAAAGTAAGACTCTCTGAATAAATTTTTTTCCTTATTTTTGAGAAAAATATGATCATATGACCAAAAGTTGATCGTGGAGGAGGACCAATGACTAAGTCACGAGCAAAGAAAGTCAAAGAAGCTATATGATTACTTGTTCAAGTTATAGTGGATGAAACATCGACTACAACAAGCAAAATGACACGTTTCATATTGGACATGGAGGATACAACAAGATGGATCAACTTGGTTCGAGCAACGAATAAGGGAGCTGAAGTGAAAATCTATGGAACCGCATAGGATAACTAAGCATGCGGCCATATAGCTTTTATCGAAACTCAATTGGAGGCTATCAACTGGTTTATGTGACTACATGAGGGAAGTCTATGCGCTGCATTTTCCAAATTTCGTATAAAATTCTATTTTTGTTAAAACTCTTATATGGTATCTTTTTGATATCTTTTAAGGATTAATTACATTTTTAATTAGCTTTTATGAGTTCCATAAATAGGACTCATTCCATTCATTGTATAAAAAAGAAAAAAAAAACACAATTGGAGATATATTATTGCAAAGCATATTGATTTCTTCTCGTTCTTCATCAAATTAATTTCGAACTTATCAAAAATTACATTAATGTGGTGTTCAACAATTCAAGTAAGATTTACAAATTTAGTAATCACGGGGTCAAGATATTTGTTGCAATTGTCCCGGTTCTTTGATTCAATAATTTATTAGGTTGAGCTTTCTTTCAAATGTTGATTCTGTCTTTCTTGGGTTTGATCTAATATGCATAGATTTCATAGCTTTAATTACTACGCGAGTTCACATTAGTTGGTATCAGAACTTAGCTCCAAATATCAAGGTTATATCATTTAATTCCATGATTATTTTTGTTTGAGTCCTTATCTTCGTTCTTCGTATTCTTCATCTTTTGAGTTATTTAATCCAATTAAAGTATCGAAAATTCAAAAGTCATTTGTACGCTAAATTAGTGTTCAAATCAATTCCTTTTCAATTTTTTGGGCCATTTGTTGAATTCTCGCGCTCTTAAAAAAAGTGTCAAGTCCGAATTCAAGAGATACTTTTTTGAATTTATCCTTAGCGTTTCATTCAAAGTTCAAATCATTGCTTTCTTGAATCATTCTAAATCACTTTCTTTATTCAATGCTTTGTTTGAACTCTACAATGGTTGAGATTTTGATTGAGATTGAATTAATTCTTTGAAACACTTGCAAGAAAGCACTGAGTGCAAATTGAGTGATACACGAGTGTACACACGTGAGGTAAATATTAATCTAGATTTAGGATGTCTGATAGAGACGACTCTACTTCAAGCGAGAAGAATAGTCAAGTCATCATGATAGAGTAGATGATACGACGATTGGAAATGTTGTTTGGTGATATGGGAGATAGAATGGATATGCAACAAGTGTGGATGGAGAGGTAAAACACATTGCTTGCTAATTTGCATAAGGAACACCTAGCGAAGTTCCTAACACAAGGAGGCAAGGTAGGCAGGATCGTAGAGCAGATATTGGTGGTGAAAATGAAGCGAGTAGTGTGATTGATGATAATGCATTGGTGAAGGCCAAAATGGGTAGGATGAGGAATATATGAGATAGGTATGGGTGTCAACAAGTCGAGCCGAGCAAAGTTGAACTGCGAGCCAAAACTTTTTGCTCAGACTCGGCACAAGTAAAAAAATTCCAAGTTTTTTTTTGCCTTTTTGGCGAGTCGAGTCGAGCCAAGCAAAAGCTCGGCCAAAAAATTTAAGCTCAACCCTAGCTTTCGACTCGTTTTTTTTCAAATTTGTGACAAATTTAATTTTTTTAAAGAATTTAAAATTTGTACAATTTATACATATTATAAATAATAACTAAATATTAACATATAAAAAAACTACACCTAAAATTAAAAGAAAAAAAGAAGAAGTGACAGATAAGTTTTTCTTTTTAGGCTCACGGATCAACCTATCGAGCTACATGACCCGACCTGGCTCTAGCCGACGCCCCAAAATGGGGTTTGGCCCTATTGAGCCACTAGCCAGCCTGGCTCTGGCTTTTTTCCGGTCAAGCCCGAGCCGACAAGCTATTTTGTCATCCCCAGATATATGTATGATAGGAGGGCTAGAGATTATGTTGGAGATAGGGTTGATAGAAATATGTGCAATATTAAAATGACAATTCTTTCATTCGAAGAAAGAAGCGAACCGAAGACATATTTGGAGTAGGAAAAGAAGATAGAGCTTATATTTGATTGCCATAACTATTTGGAGGAGAAGAAGGAAAAATTACTATCGTTGAGTTTACTGACTATGCTATCATTTGGTGGGATCAAATAACAATATTTAGGAGGAGGAATCATGAGAGGCATATTGAAGCATAAGGAAAATTGAAGGCTATCGTGAGGAAGATGTTCGTTCCTAATCATTATATAGGGATCTTTATAAAAACAATACAAAACCTTTATCAAGGATCTAAGAGTGTGGAGGATTATCACGAGGAGATGTAGATTGCCATGATTATAGCGAATGTTGAGGAGGATCATGAGGCCACCATGACCCGATTTTTGAATGATTTGAATAGGGAGATAGCTAATGTGGTAGAACTACAACATTATGGGGAGTTGGATGACATGCTACTTGTAGCTATGAAGGTGGAGAGACACTGAAGAGGAATAAAGTAGCTAGATACCCATCGGGTTCTAAATATTCTTGGAAACCGAAGTGGGATAAAAATAAATATGATGGGATTGTGTCAAAAGGTAAAATTGAGATATCAGAGGAAAGAGAAGAGGTTGTTAGCAAAGCTACACTCAAAGTGGATTCCCAATCCTGGAATCGAGATATTAAGTTCTTCATGTTTGAATCGGGACACATGTTTTTCATTGTCCAAACAAAAGGACGATGATCTTGCGCGACAATGGAGAAGTGGTGAGTCGTAATGAGGGTGAATATGATGATATGCTAGAATTAGAAGATGCTAGTGATGGTGAGAAAGTAAAGTATGTAGTAGGAGTCTGTTGGTTACACGACGAGCCCTTAGTGCTCAAATCAAAATGGATAACTTAGATCAATAAAGTGAGAACATATTTTATACGAGATGTCACGTCAACAAGGTATGTAGTGTGATTATTAACGGGGGTAGTTGTACCAATGAGGCTAGCATTACACTTGTTGAGAAATTGAAATTAACTATGCCAAAATATCATATACATTACAAATTGCAATGGTTGAATGAATGTGGAGAGATTAAGGTGAATACGCGAGTGTTGGTGAGTTTTTCAATTGGGAGGTATTGTTACAACCCATACTGTTTAGTCAAAAGTTAAATGTTGACTTGTCAAAGTCTTAGTCAAATAAGGACTTAAATGGAATAAATTATTTTATTGAGGTTATTTTACAAATTGACAATATTTGAAGGTTTAAGATGGATGAAAATTAATTTTGGGGGTTTACTTATATATTATTAAAAGTATCATGGGTAGATTTTATATCCATGGAAGTTTATGGACTAAATGTTAAGTTTAAATGTAGGAAAGGTACTTCCTTTGCAATTGTGGGTGAGTGGATTAGAAGTAACCCATTTACCCATTATCTTTCATTGGAGATATATACACCCAAAAGAGAGAAACCGGCAGAGATAAAAAAAGGAGGAGGAGGAGGAGGAAAAGAGACAGGGTAAGAATCTGGAACCAAAGAGGTAAGAAGTAAATAACTTTGTAGTAGAAATTGATAGAATTGTGTGTTTATTGTTAAGAATATCTAATTTAATTACTAATTTCCATGGGTTGGTTTTTATAAATAAGGATGGGGGTTAGCAGTGATATCAATTATTTACCATTGATATGATAATTACTCGTCCTACTTTTATTTTAATTGTTCAACTATGTTATAGAGTCAGCCAAAATGGAAGTATAGAAAGTAAATTTGATGTTTTATTATTATGGACTAAACTATGTTAATTGAATAGTGTTGGGGGTGAAAATAAGCCATATGGAGTAGAAGTTGTGGGAATGGAAAAGAGATAGTGCATAAATCGAATTGACTGGATCAATATGTGTAATTGTGCATTGATTAGCAGAAATGCCAGTGGAAATTGAATTAGTTGAACGTGGGTCAAATGGAAGTCATCACTTGAAATAATGATTTTATGGAACAAGATGTAAATTAAATGGATTGCTAGTTTTCACTAGATTGAGATGGATAATTATTCTTATGATTGGGATAAAGGTTATGTTGATGAATTCATTATTAGTAAAGGGACTAGAAAGTAAAATTAGCTCCAATTAATTAAAGAGAAATTTATTCAAGGATCAAGAAATTTGGTTCAAGTATTATGGCATTAGATATTAAAGGCTCCTTGATTTGACAGTGTTTAAATTGGTTATCTGGTATGATATCTCAGGTGGTGACGAAGATATTGGAAAAGCTAACCGAACGTCATAGTCTGTAGCTTGTTTCTGTGAGTGGAAAAACCTGATTATATTATTATATATTTTATGCAATTATGTGAATTGTTTGTCCAATTACGTAATTAATGTGGAAATATTCTCTCATTATGATATATGTGGAATTCAAAGATTGTATATGGGGTATTTGTGAATTGAAATGTGTGATATATATGGTGTTGAGATCGATCAGAAAAGTATCAATGATTGTATACTTATTCTAGTTCATGGAGTGACATTGGCCGTGTTCTATACTACACTGAGGGGTATTGACCGTGGATGAAGGGGTCTGACCGTGTACATATAGTTCACTGAGTGGCCTTGACCGTGTTCTAGTATTAATTATGAGAGGTCTTTGAGACCCACTTTCAATCATGGAAGGGCCTACGAGCCGTGGCGAAAGTATTTAGCCCCGAGGGGCGGATTATATTCTGATGGTACATTTTTGGTTGATTATATATGATGGGACGAGACGATGATATGGATTTAATTTGATGATTATGTCATGACTATTCTATGATATTTTTCAGTGTTATGAGATGTTTCACATTTTGATTATTATTATATGTTGTGACACTGTGGACTATTAAATAATGTAAACTTAATGATGATAAAAATGTGTAAAGGAAAATGTATAATTATTTTCGAACTTCTCTACTCACTGGGCTATTAGCTTATATATTTTTCCATAATTTTCCTTACAGGTGGTATTAGTTTTTGATAGCTTAAGGAGCCGATGATTTCAGAGTTATAACCACACGATATGATGCATTTTGGTAGAGCACAAAATATTTATTTTGGGCCTATCGCACTATATTTTTCATTAATATTTGATTCTTGCGCATATTTTGTAGTAACTCATTTCAGCCTTGGTGGTGGATCTGGCGTCTAGTCAGCATCTACCATCGGCGCACGTCACGTTTCAGGTCCATTAGGGTGATTTGGGACGGGTCGTGTCAGGTATCATGATGAACTGATGTGGGATATAGTTCCTATGCATACCGAACATATTTTTTTGGGGAGGTCATTGCAATATTATAGGAAGGTGATGCATGATGGGTACAAAAATAGGTACAACTTTACTAAAGATGGGAAATTTATTGCCCTTGCGTCGTCAACACTAGCACAAGTTTATGAAGATTAGCTCAAATTGAAAAGTGATGGAAAAAAGATTGAGAGAAAAGGAGAGTAGAACCGATCTTTAACAACAGGAAAGTAAGAGAGAAAAAAGTGAGGTGACTAATTGCGAGGAAAAAAAGACTAGAGCCACAAGAGAGTAAAGAGAAAATGTCTTATGAGAGAAGAGAAAAGTCGAAAGTGAATTTCTTTACAAAAAATGAGTGAGTTGAAGATGGCAGTAGCTAAGAACCGACTTATGATCTTGTTAGTTTATAAAAAATCATTCCTCAACGTTGAGGAATCTAAAATGCCCCTCCCTAGTTTGGCCATTTCTTTGTTGTAGGAATTCGAAGACTTATTTTCGGAGGACATGTCTAGTGGGCTATCACCAATTCAAGACATTGAGTATCAAATTGACTTTGTACCTGGAGCTGTCATTTTAAACATATCGGCTTATCAGAGTAATCCTGAGAAGACCATGGAACTTCAAAGGCAAGTAAAAGAATTGATGAGCAAATGGTATGTGAGAGAAAGTATGGATCCATGTGCCATGCCGTACTACTTGTGTCGAAGAAAGATGGAATTCGGAAGACGTACGTAGACTGTTGGGCGATCAACAACATAACGGTAAAATATCATCACCTTATACCTATGTTATATGATATGTTAGATGAATTACATAGATCATGTATGCTTAGTAAAATAGATCTTAAAAGTGGATATCATCAAATTAGGATGAGAGAATGGAATGAATGAAAAATTGATTTTAAAACTAAGTATGATTTATATGAGTGGTTAGTAATATCATTTGGACTTACTAATGTACCTAACATGTTTATGAGATTAATGAAGCATGTATTGTGAGCATATACATGTAAATTCGTAGTAATTTACTTCAATGATATCTTGGTATATAGTAAGGATTTAAATGAGCATATACGACATTTAAGATGCGTGCTTGTGGTCTTAAGACAAAAGTGTACATTTTGCATGAAAAAAGTTGTATTTCTTTGTTATGTTATTAATGCAAAGGGTATTGAAGTAGATTGTGAGAAAATCAAAGATATCAAGGAGTGGCAAACACCTAAAAATATAACTGGGGTAAGAAGTTTTCAAGGTTTAGTTAGCTTTTATAGGCATTTTGTTAAAAAATTAGCACACTTGTGACAGGACTCATGGAGATTGTAAAGAAACGTGAAGGATTTCGCTGGGGCGTTGAACAAGAATATGTTTTTAATACTATTAAGGATATGTTGTGTACCGCAACGATTTTATCATTACCTAACTTTAACAATACTTTTAAAATTGAATGTGATGCCTCAGGAATATGTACTGGAGTTATCTTAATGCAGGAATGAAGGTCAACAGCTTACTTTAATGAAAAATTAAGTGGACCATCTCTTAACTATCTTACATATGACAATGAGTTGTATGCACTTGTTCGAATTTTGGAGACATGACAACACTACCTATGGCCAAAGAAGTTCATAATTCACATCGATCATGAGCCCTTGAAGCATCTAAAGAGTCAAGGTAAACTAGACAAGAGCCTGGCAAGGTGGATGGAGTTCATCGAAACATTTCTATATGTTATTCGGTACAAACAAGGTAAAGAAAATGTGCTGACAGATGCATTGTCAAGGAGGTGTGTACTTCTTACTTTTTTAGGTGCTAAATTTTTAGGATTCGAATATGTGAAGGACATGTATATTAATGACCCGGACTTTTCTAATATATATGAATCATGTGACAAATGTGTTGTAGATAGATTCTTTAGGCATAATAGATACTTGTTTCGGGAGAATAAATTATGTGTACCTCGATATTCAATGAGATAATTGTTAGTACGTGAAGAACATAGTGGAGGTTTAATGGATCACTTTCGAATTAAGAAGACTTTGGATATGTTAAATGAACATTTCTATTGGCCTAAGATGAAGGTTGATGTTGATTGGATTTGTAATAGATGCATCACTTGTAAAAAGTCTAAGTCTAAAGTTTTACGTCAAGGTATGTATATGCCATTACCCGTTCTTAGTGAGCATTGGGTTGATGTGTCTATGAACTTTATGTTGGATTTATTCAGGACTGAGAAAGGAAGATATTCCTTATTTGTGGGGATAGATAGATTTATGGCATGTTCGGTAGATATTAAAATCGGATTAAAATTGAAAAACTAGCCGTTATTGTTGATTTTTATTAAACAAGTGGACCCAATAATAGCCATATTTCTAATTTTAATTAAATTTTAAGCACGACTGAACACGCCCTTAGTAAGATTACTCATTTCATTCCATGTTATAAAACTAATGCTATCACTAATATTGCAGATTTATTTTTTAAGGAAGTAGTACGCTTATATGGGGTACCTAGGAGTATTGTATTAGATAGTGATGTTAAGTTCCTTAGTCATTTTTGGAAGATTTTATGGGGTAAGTTAGGAACTAAACTATTATTTTCTATAACTTGTCACCCACAAATGGATGGGCAAACTGAGGCTGTTATGAGGATATGATACAACTATTGCGCACTAATCAATAAGAAGTTGAAGAGTTGGGAAGATTGCTTGCCATTCATAGAATTTGCATATAATAGAACTACACATTTTATTACTTCTTATATACACAATTTGAAATTGTTAATGATTTTAATCCACTAATACATTTGAATTAAATTCTTTTATCTATTGATAAGAGAGGTAATTTAGATGGAAAGAGGAATGTCGAGTTGGTAAGATCCCTTCATGAGAAGGTACGGTGCTAGATTGAGAAGAAAAATGAGTATTATGCTTCTCAAGCAAATAAATGACGAAAGCACGTTACATTTGAACTAGGAAATTGGATTTGAGTGCATATGAGAAATGAGCGTTTTTCGGCTCGAAGGAAGTCAAAGTTGCAATCGAGAGACAATGGACCATTCCAAGTGCTTGAAAAGATCAATGACAATGCCTATAAGTTGGACCTTCCAGGTGAGTATAACATTTTTGTTACTTTCAATGTTTTTGACCTTTCCTTATTTGATGCAGGTGGAGGTTCGATGATGAATTCTTTTGAAGATGGAGGCAATGATGAGATCCATGGTATGAGAATTAGCGAGGGCAATGATCTGTTGATCGTGCAGGAATGACCAATACTAGGTCATGAGCAAAGAAGGTTAAAGAAGTTATGAGATTACTTGTTTAAGTTACGGTAGATGAAACATCGACTATAACAAGCAAAATGACAAGTTTCATATTGCACATAGAGGGCAAAATAAGATGGATCAATTTGGTTCAAGCAGCGAATGAGGGAGCTGAAGTGAAGACCTATGTGACCGCATAGGGTAACTAAGCATGAATCGCATAGCCCCTTACCGAAACTCAATTGAAGGCTATCAACTGGTTTATGCGATCACACGAGAGAAGTCTATGCAGCTGCATAGTGCAATTCTAGATACCTATTTTTCAAATTTCGTCTAGAATTTTATTTTTGTTAAAACTCTTGTATGATATCTTTTAAGGCTTAATTCCGTTTCTAATTAGGTTTTATGAGTTCCATATAAATAGAACTCATTCAATTCATTGTAAAAAAAAAAACACATAATTTGAGAGATATTAGTGCAAGGTATGTTGCTTTCTTCATCAAATTAATTCCGATCTTATCAAGAATTAAATTCTTGTGGCGTTCAACAATTCAAGTAATGTTCATAAATTTTCTGATGATGGGGTCAAGATATTGTTGCAATTGTCCTAGTTCTTTGGTTCAATAATTTATCAAGTTGAACTTTCTTTTAAACGTTGATTCTTGACTTTCTTGAGTTTGATCTAATTTGTCGTGGGTTTCTGACTTCAATTGCTACGTGTGTTCGCATCAGAAAAATATTTTCATGAAAAAAATTGTCAATCAAATACTTAAAATAGAAATTTGGGTAGATAAATAATATTTTTCATGAGAAAATAAAATCAATCAAATACACTGTAAAGGTCATTAATCTTTATTCATCATCATACTTATATCTTTAACTTCCTTTTTTATTTCATGACATTTTTATTTTTAATATTTCGTTGTTAAAAAATCGTCCAAAAATATTATTAACGTGATTTAACATAAAAGTCAAATATTTAATCACATTTTACATTATTATTTAATTTGCTTATTCATAAATATAATATGCAAACAAGCATTTTCGCTTTATTTTAAAATGTTTTTGGAGAAAAATCAAGATCATGAGTAATTTATTTAACTTTAGAATAATAATATGAAGAGACAAAACTGAGATATAAATATATTATAATGTGCAAAGATTATATTTCTTTTATGCAATTAATAAAATGTAGTGTAATTATTAAAAATGGATAATTGCAGCAAAATACCCTCACCTTTGAAACGCTAGCACACTTTCCCCAAAACTTTCATTTGTTGCTGCCTTCATTCTTAACATTTCCAACCGTTGTAAGAGACCATTTTGGACGATTTTCATCTAAAATGTCGTCAGTTGACCACTAAACTAAAAACTTGACCACTTTATACCAAAATAAGGGAGGATAAAATGGTAACTTAGCCCCTTTTGATGTACATTAAAATGAAAAAAATGCATTTTTTGGTTGATGTAATGAGAAATATGTGGTTAAAAAAGAAGGAAAAATTATTGATGTGATGAACAATAATTTTTTTATTGAAGAATGTATATTTGAAAATGAGTAGAGGAATGAGAATGAAAAAAATAATGTGACTTAAACAGGGGTTAATGTTTTTCCCATAAAATAATTAAAAAATTTAAATAAAAATGGAAAAATATCTTCTTTCCCTCATCCTTAGTTGCAGCCTCACTCCTAACCACCATCCTCAATCCCTCAACCAAAACCAAATGTGATTCTTGATGTGCACCATAACAAGAAAACTGTACATCATTTGTCATCCAATACTGCTAGGCTTTGTGAAACTGGAGCTGCTGAAAGTGAAGACCATAGGAGAAGATAGAGAGAAGGTCCCAAGAATAGGGTCACTAACAAGGGAAGAAGCCAATAGCCTTTTCCTTTCTTGCAAGAAAAAAACATTCTATTGACTACATCTTTGTTAAATTCTATTAATCAAGGATAAAGAAAAACTTGGTGACTCGTATCTCACCATTTTCGAGCAGTTATGTCATTGTAGACGCAGAAAGGTGCGAAAGTCGATAGTAGACTAAAATTGATAAAGATGAGATGTATCCGTAATAAAAAGAATCTCCGTAAGCTTATCTTCATATCTTCTTCTTTGATTTAATATTCATAACACCCACTGAGAATATAAACACTCACCGCCGCCATTGACCACCACTACCTTCTTTGCGGCTATGGCTATCTGCTGGTGGTGGTCGATGGCGACGGCGGTGATTGATGATGGTGGTGGTGGTCGATGGCTAAGGCGATTTCTGGTTTTGGTAGAGGGGTTGGGGGTGGTGGTTGGGAGTGTGGGTGAGGGAGAAGAAGATATTTTTCCTTTTTTATTTTATTTTTGAATTAACTATTTTAATTATTTTATGAGAAAAACATTAAGCCCATGTTTGGCATTCATTAAGTTTTTCATTTTCATTTTTCTACTTATTTTTAAATACACATTCTTTAATAAAATAATATTTTTTATCAAATCAATAATTTTTTATTCTTTTTCAATCATATATTCTCCATAAATCACTATTTCAGAATACATTCTTTTAAAATAATGTGGCTCAAATACACCATAAGTTATTATTTTGCCCTCCTTTTTTTGGTAGAAAATGATTATTTATTTATTTTGGTGGTCAATTGACGACATTTTGGAAGGAAATCGTTCCAAAAGGCCTCATCTATAGCGGTTGAAAAGTTTAGGAACGACGGCTACAACAAATGAAAGATTTGAAAAAAATGTGCTAATGTTTCAAATGTTTGTAACTTTTACTGCAATTATCCCTGTCAAAAATAATGTCTAGCTATTAATTTATTTATCATTACAATTTGAAACCCTCACACCCCTTAG
>CAIGRS010256549.1:0-13148 GCA_903798395.1 Fraxinus floribunda | reverse complement strand
GACTTCGCGTCTATGCACCGCTTTTTAGAACATTGATTTATGGTGAATAATTGCCCAATTCATGACCTAATTCACTCCAAGCTTCAATTGGACCCAAGGTGGAAGTTTTGGAAAATTTGCAATTTTCCATACCAATCAAGGAAAAATTGCAACAGGGCTCCAAATCTTTTGAATATTTACAAATTTTGTCCTAATTTTTCATTTATTGCAACCGGAGTTCCAAACCTTTCATTCCCGTGCGGCTAAGGACAAATGGACGGATTTGGTCCATGTCTGTTAGTTGGTCAGAAAAAATAATTTTGACCACATTTTGAACAATTTTAAAAAAGGCAAAATAGTAAATTTATATTTTTTACATAAAATAGTTAAGTTAAAAAAAATAGAAATGGATAATTACAACCACCACTCAAAACCTTTCAAATTTTTATAGATTTCACCCTATTTTTCCATTTGTTGCAACCGTATTCCCAAACCTTTCATCCCCATACGATTGAGGACAAATGAACAAATAATGTCCATTTGTCTGTTAGTTGACCAGAAAAAATGATTTTGACTACATTTTGAACAAATTTAAAAAAGGGTAAAATCGTAAATTTATATTTTCTACATAAAACAATTAAGATAAATAAACAAAAAATAAAAATAAAACCCCTCGCCACCCCCAAACAACCAAAACAAAATCAGTCCATTTATCGGTGATCACCGTCACTCACCCAAACATCGCATCGCAACAAAGAAAAGATATTTCATTTCAGATCCAACAATAACAATTTAGAATTCGATCGCTTAATGTAGATGTTTAAAATTTAAATCAATTTTTTTTTATTCTTGTAATCCATTCCGTTATAGAAATTGAAAGCAAAATGATATTTGAATTGACAAATTTGGAAAATTAAAATTGGCATTGGAGAGGAAAGTGAAGTCCGTGTGCATAGATAATCAAATTTGGAGAGATTCGGCACAAACAAATGAAGCGACAGTAAAACACTTTAAGATAGATGAGTTCATATGGAAAGTGGATCAAATGACTAATTGGAACCAAAAATATTTGTAAGTGGCAAGGGCAATGGAAGTTACAAAGTTGTGTAGAAAGGAATTAAGGAAAGGGAGAATTTGGTGGGGATAGAGTGTTATGAAATCAATCATCGGATTGAAATGTTGAAATTATATGGCACAATAATAAAGTATTTGATCACAAGTAAAAGAATAAAAGAAGATAAGTTAGAAAATATGGTGGAGGAATTAGGAGATTTTATTGCACCAATAATAATAAATAAATATACAATTGATTCTAAAATTCTGGTAATCTCTTTTTTTCACTTATGAAAATGTATAGAACAGTCTAATATTTGTAGGGAATATATAAGGGACGTCTAAATCCTTCTAGTAAAGTTATTGATGAAGTAGGATGCCAAAAAATCGAGTGCAAAACGAAAAAAGAGGTAAAAACCCGAAAAATCCGAAACAGGTCAGGTGGCGCCGCGGAGCAAGGCGTTCTGTCGGGGAAATTTTTTTTTCCAAATTATTTTCTTCATCCCGAACTTTTCTTCAAATCCAATACTGATTTCCAACTCCGAATGAACTTCCAAAATATAACTTCAACTTGATATAGGACTCCAATAGCATTCCAAATTAAATTCTTCTTGATATGCACTTTAATTAAAATTCTTCAATTACTTCAATAAGAAATTCGGATTACACTCAAATTCTAACATAAAGGAATGTGAATCTTCTTCTGAAATGGTGGCTAAAGTGACCACTTTGTTCAAGCTTCGCTCAAGGATTTCATGGTGACCTAACGTGATTTATTTTATTGTGTAAAATGCATGGATTCATAGTGTTCTTATGTAAAATCCAAAACAAGTTCTAGCTCAAGTACATGACGATCAAAATCATCACGAGGAATTAGACGACAATGGTGGTGGCAAGGGACGACTGGTGGTAGATGGATGTATTTTGGTTGGTTTAGTGAAGGTGAGGGTGAGGGCGAGGGCGAGGGTGAGGGTGAGGGAATAAGATAAAGTTTTATTTGTTTTCCTTTTTTATTTTTTTTCGTTTATTTATTTTAATTATTTAATGTGAGACTATAAGTTTACTATTTTTTTTTCCTTTTTAAGTTTATTCAAAATGTTGGTCTAATTTTTTTTATATATATAGTCAACTAACGGATATATGAACGGAATTTGTCCATTTGTCCTTCAATTGCACAAGAATGGAAGTTTTGGAACCACGAGTGCAATAAATGAAAGAATAGGATAAAATCTCGAAGATTTAAAAGATTTGAGAAGTTGACTGCAATTATTCCGTAAAATAATAATATTTTGGCATCTTTTGCTCCAAGGAAAGACCAAATACCACCTATATAAAATTATGTACATGTAAACAAACCCTACTTTATTATACCATAAAGAACTTGCGCCTCCTTTTGTTTGGGTCACGTTTTGTCAAATTTCCCAAACATTACGAAGGTCTCAATTCAAGATCTCCTTCCAAATAATGAGAATGATATTAATAAACCATGAAAGGCAAAAGTTTCTAAATAATTTGATAGGAAAGGCAATCAGGATGCTAAAGAATATTGCGTTTGGTTTAGTCATACGATTCCTTGTAGTTTTCCTTTATATATAAACAACAAAAATAATCAGCGGATTACTTCAAACAACAGTTAAGGTATCCTTGAAATGAAAGAAAACCCAACTCGAATACATGGCTCTAACTATAAAGAGACGAACTATGTTGGGAAAGGTCAGAATGTAATATATTATATAACACTCAACTTCTGAAATTATTGAGCAAACCTCCACCGTAATCCTGTTGGATTTATGCCAAAAATAGATATAAAATGAGCAAGATTATTTAGTTGATATCGGCATCGCATGAGGGGATGGTACCCTACAAGGGATAATTGTCTTCAATTGGTAAACTCGATTATCATGTCACCTGTAAACTTGAAAATGGACATCTAGTCATTATTGTGGCTTGTTAGTTACAACAAATTGAACTCGCGGTCATATACCTCATTGTCTTGTCTGAGCTCTAACTTACATTGGTTTCAAGCAACATTATGGGTTGAACTCGTGTTTCTACCTAGCTTGCTACACCTCGAGTTTGTGTGGATGCCATGTAAGTGTCACCATAAAAGTGAAGGTCATGTAGGCTGATAACGTCATACCATGTGGCAACTTCGCATGCTTTCCCACGCTCTTCAGCTAGACGAGATAAAGCAGGTTGACCTAGGAACTTCGCTTTCATCAATTCCACATCATACCATATGATCTTCACATGGATAGTCATTATTGTTAAGCCCCACCCCTACACCAAATCCCATCTCGATGGAAGCCAAGTGGGAAAGCTTTATTAAGTTAGACGAGCGAGGACTTTCAAATGAGGCGTTGTGCCTTTGAAAATGATGGGCTGTGATGCCAACTGGGCTCTTAGGCTATGATAATAGTGGGCCGTTTAGCCCAACGCTCTACTTAAACAATTGCCCAATAACTTGGCTGGCCCAAAATTCGAATCCATTGCTTAAAAACGTCTTAAGAAATGCACCTTTTGAAGCAACTCAACACTTTTGTCTTTAAGTTTCTAGAAAGCCCTGGACCGTTGGATCATGATTTAGATCAATGTCTGGAGATAAGGGTATAATAATACCCTCAGTTGCGGTCACAATTTGATTTATGCATTTTGGTGTTAGCTTCCAGAATTTCCCATGTTTTCTCTTCGTGTTCTTCTTCCAAAACCCTGGTTGGAAGTTGATTCTGTTGGGAAATTTTATCGTCATAATGATTGCTCGTGTTGAATCATCAAGAATTTGTGAATTGAAGCGAAAGCTTACCTAAATCAGATATGGTTAATCTAGTTTGTGTTTGACACCCATTTGGGGGGGGGAAGGATTTCTTATTTCTATAAGAATGCATTTTTTTGTTTGATGTGATGGAGAATATGTGGTTGAAAAAAAAAAGTTATTGATGTGATGAAAATATTATTTTATTAAAAATGAGTAGAAGAATGAGAATGAAAAAATAATGTGACTCAAAGAAAGGCCCAATTCACCTCATCATGAAATTAGGAACATGCTGATTACGTATATTGACATAACTGAATGACATGGATCAAGCATGGACGTGTAGCATGAAAATTACATGTGATGTGAACTTAACATGTCATTTTCAACTAGTCCACCTCAATACCTTAGTGAGATCATTTTCAAATAACTTTAACCATAAACCATATTCAAAATGACAGTACATGTGTCTAATATGAAAAGCACATAAATACAAACTCCCATTAAAACTAGATATCTTCAAGAGATATTACACCCATATGAGCAGTGTGCTCGTGAAATACTTTGGGTATCAATCCCTTAATAAGTGGATCCGCAACCGTGGAGCTTATCCCGATGCTCTATTGACACGTGTCCACTCTCAACTCTTTCTTTAACAATTAGGAACTTGATATCTATATGTTTTGACTTCGTTGAGCTCCTGTTATTATTGGAATACAACACTGTTGATTTATTGTCACTAAATAACTTAAGTAGTCTTTCTATATTATCCACAATGCGCCGTCTTGTAACAATTTCGCAGCCATATTCCATGGTTTGATGCTTTATAACATGCTATAAACTCCGCTGTCATGAGTGTCTACTTAACACTCTTCCATGAAATAGCACCTCAGCAAACAGGTAGCTATAGCATAAGTGGATCTCCTACTATCTTGGCATCCTGCGAAATCAGAATCATAGTAATCGATGATATCCAACTGATTCGATCTCTTGCATGTGAGCATATAGTCCTTTGTTTTATGTAAATACCGCATGACCTGTTTGGCTACTTTCCCATTATCCATTCACGGGTTACTTAAATATCTCCATAGCATCCCAACAATATGCTCTATATCCGGATGCGTACAAACCTGAACATATATCAAACTCCTTATAGCTGAAAGATAAGGAATCTTCTTCATTTCTTTAATTTTCAAGTCATTTTTGAAGCACCGACTTAAACCGAAATTGTCTCCTTTAGCAACAGGAATGTCACATGATTACAATCTTGTATGTCATATCTTTTAAGTACCTTTTCGATATAACTCTTTTGTGATAATCCAAGAATACCCCGATAATGATCTCGCTGTATCTGAATTCCTAATACAAAAGAGACATCAAAATTCGTTGCTAGAAATCTCTTGATTTCGTGCAATAAGCATATATCGTTGCGGCAAGCAATATGTCATCGACAAATACAACCAGAAAAATATACTTACTCCCATCGACCAAATTCATCTCAAAACTATACAATATGATCACTTGATGAAACTTGTAGTACAATTGGTGAGAGGTTTGTTTGAAATCCGACATAAAGTTTTCTGATTGCACCATATACATTATTTCATCGATATCACTATTGAGAAATGATGCCTTAACATCCATCTGATGTAACTCAAGATTGAAATGCGCTATCAATGACATTATAATCCTGAAAGAGTCTTTCGAAGAAATCGAAGCAAAAGTCTCTTTATAATCGATGCCTTTTTTCTGTGTAAAGCTCTTTGTGAAAAGATGAGTCTTATATCTCTCCATATTACCCTTCGAATCCCTCTGGTCTTAAATATTCATTTGTATCCAAAGGGTTTCGCACTTTTAGGCAATGGAATGAGGTCCCACACATCGTTGTCCTTNCTTTATAATCGATGCCTTTTTTCTGTGTAAAGCTCTTTGTGAAAAGATGAGTCTTATATCTCTCCATATTACCCTTCGAATCCCTCTGGTCTTAAATATTCATTTGTATCCAAAGGGTTTCGCACTTTTAGGCAATGGAATGAGGTCCCACACATCGTTGTCCTTCATAGACTTTATCTCTTCATTCATGGCATTAGGCCACTTTTGAGAGTTGGAACTTTTCATTGCTTGATGGAAGTTGATCGGATCATCTTCCACCATTCCAATGTCAACTTTATGTTCTTAGAGAAATAGATGTAATCATCCAAAATCGTACTTTTCCTCTCTCTAGTAGATCTTCTTAATGGCACTGATTCCTAAGGCTATAAAGTTTGTTCTTTTGGAACGAGTTGTTGACCTTTAGAGGAAGATAGAACAACATTATCTTAATCCGGGGTTGCTTCTTGAACAATGTCAAGGATAGAAACCTGATCATGAATCCTCAAAGAACCAGACATTTCCTATCTTGAAAATCTCCTTAGTTGTGAAATTATAAAACTTGTAACCCCTAGACCTTTCAGAGTATCCAATAAAATAGCAACTGATAGTCATTGCGTCCAGTTTCTTTTCATTTGGCCTTTAGGGCATTGCCTCAACTGGATATTCCCAAATGTGTACGTGCTTTAAACTAGGCATCTTGCCCGTCCAAAACTCATAAGGAGTTTTATCAGTGGCTTTAGTTGGAGCTCTGTTGAATATATACGTTGCGGTCTTTAATGCTTCACTCCAGAATGATTATGACAAGGTAGAATAAGTAATCATACTCCTCACCGTGTCATTAAGTGTTCTATTTCATCTTTCAGCAACACCATTCATAGTGGTCGAACTTGACATAGTGTACTGGGGGATGATTCCACATTTCTCTAGAAATTTAGCAAATGGTATTCACCTGAACCGTCATATCTGCCACAGCATTCACCACCACGGTCAGATCTAACGCTTTTAATCATTTTTTCAAGTTAGGTTTCAACTTTAGCTTTATAGTTTTTTAAAACATCCAACGACTTTGATTTTTCATGACTGAGATATATAAAGTTATATCTAGAAAAGTCTTTTATGAACGTTATAAAATATTGTTGACCATTTCAAGAAGCTGTAGGGAATGGTCCACAAATGTCCATATATATAAGTTCTAAGATGTCTAAAGTCTTGTTGGCTTGAAATCTCTTTTTATTAGTTTTTTTCCCTTCATACAATTAACACACATATAATAATCTATAAAGTTAATGGGATCAAGAATTTTGTTAGACACAAGTCTCTCGATTCTCCTCTTGGAGATGCGACCTAATCTCTTGTGTCATAACGAGGCAGAATTCTCGTCGATTAATTACACATTGAGTACTTACATGCAAGGATTCATTAAAAGAAGCAATCGTATCAATTAAATAAAAATTATCGTAACCTGATAAAGAAACGAAAGCGACCAATTTTGAATCATGAAGCAAACTAAATATTTCATTCCCAAATGAACAAGAATAACTAGGTTTGTCCAAAACATAAATAGAAATCAAATTCCATCGAAAAGATGGTACAATAAATGTCTCATTAAGATCTAAATAAAATTCAGTCGTTAACGCTAATCTAAATTTTCCTATTGCTTTCATTTCCACCATCTTGACTTCGCCAACATAGATGTATCTTTCACCATCATTTAGTTTTCAGTAACTCAGGCAACCTTGCATAGACACACTAATGTGAGTTGTTGCACCAGAATCTATCCACCGTGTGTATTTAGGTACCGAAGTTAAATTAACCTCAAAACAAACCAAATGAAGAAGAATACCCTTCTTGGTACGCCATGATGATAGTTGGTACAGTTTTTCTTCTTATGATCTGCAGCTCCACAGAAGAAACAACCATCCTCTGTTTGTTCCTTATGTTGTTTCTTTTGTGATGTTCTGCTCGCAGCTTCCTTATCATTTTTCTTTTATTGTTCATTTTGTCCTTAGAGGTGGTGGCTAAATAAGAACTTTATGTCTTGTCGTGCTTCAATCTTTCCTCTTCTTGGATAGATGAGCTCATTAAGGGACCATAAGTTCTTTTGACAATTGTAGGTCCCTTGAATTGACAAAATTGTGCCAGAAGGGATATCACAACCAAGTGTACCAATAAGTTTTCAGATAAATCCAACTTGAGTGCCTTTAGTTTTGAACCAATGTGAGACATTTCTATAATATACTCTTGTATGTTTCCTTCCCCTTTCTACCTCATTGAGATAAGACTTGCCAAGGAAACCCTTATTCGTAGTCACCTTATCGGACATAGTGCCCCGAAATGCTTTTGGAATAGCACTCTTTATCACCGTCAAACTTATGCAGTTCGATCATTCCTACTTTTCCATCTCCCTCTTATCATCAGAGGTACTCTTATCAGTAAGTACACTATGTTGATCGACCTGTAAAGCGAGGTCCAAATTCATGACTCCGAGAACAATCATCACGTTCTCTTGCCATGCCTTAAAGTTGGTGCCATTAAGCATTGAAGTTGAATTGATGCTAGCAGAGATAATGGCAACATAATTTGAAACTGAATTAGAGAACGGTTAATTTGAAGTGCTTACAATCCATGATATGCAAATAATAATTTCAAATAATAGTAGGGCTCACCACAAAATACCTAGCACAATATCAATATTTCGTCTTTAGACATAAATATTGACTTGTAAGTAGTACTCTTTGTGTAGTGATCAAACACTGGCAATAAAGAAACATGGCAATCAATAAACCTTTCTTTAGACCGATTTATGATCATACGTTAAACCCAATAATCGCTACATGTTTATCACCATAGGTGTATGTACAATTCGGCCAAATGTTGAGCTTCCCTTGGGCCGATCGAATATTTGCATGAATAACACATACACAAATACCTTTTAATATTCCAAATTAATTAATTGATTTCCACAAGAAATGTTGTTTTGGCAATATGTTGCTTCAATTAATTCACTTTCGAATGTTATATCTCTAAAAAAAAGTCCTTTGTACCAAAATTTGAAAAAGAAATCACTGAAATTGCATATTGAATTATTTTGAAACGTTAAGGACTTAAGAGTTAATAATTTAGAACTTTAGGGATCAAAAATTAATTATCCAAAACTTTAGGGGTCAATAAAATAATATTACACACATATCATATTACCCAAAAATCAAAAACTTTTCATCATCTTTTCACCACACATTCTTACATCAATCATTATTCCAAAATTTCTATTCTCTTCAAAATAGGTTTCAAACAGGGAATTATTCAAAACTATATGGGCCAATTTAAACAAATTATGAACTTTTAGGGGTTTAGTTACAAAATTTAGAACTTCAATGACCCAAATTAATTAATTTTCAAACTTCGGGGACTGGATTGTTAAACCCAAAACTTTAAATGCCCAATTGGATGAATTTTAACCTTAAGGGGTTAAGTTACCAAAACTTTAAATTTAAGGGACTGAATTACAAAACTTTAGACTTAAAGGGTTGAATTATTAAAAATATATTTTAAAAGATTGCAAACCTAACCCTACTTCTTAAATTGCAACCAACGACTTGAACATATGTAATATACAACACATACCCCCACCTCCAAAACCCAAAAAAAGTTGTAAACCCTAAAAAAGGAAGGGATGGAATTGGGGAGCGCCACCGTCATCGAACTTGAAGCAACGTAACACCTGGGCACGGCCCGCGCACTGCCGCAAGCCACTATCGACGACGGAGTTGTGCCGGTTGTCGAACTTTTTTTTTAAAACTGAAATCTGAATTTCTAGAAGACTGGCCGAATTATTTTCATATTTAACAAAACTAATACCAAAATCGCTAAATTTGAAAACAATAAAATTCTCAAGAATCCAAATAAAAATCCCGATTCTCAATGATTCAAAATGAATAGTCTCTGATACCAACTGTTGAGAAAACTTTGCCGTCATAATGATCATTCATGTTGGATTATCAAGAATTTGTTAACCAAAGTAGAAGCGTACTTGAATCAGACACGGTTAATTCAATGATTTAGTCCTACAATTTTAGTCTTTCAAATCAACACATAGTTCTTTATCTTTCTAATAATGGGAGTCAAAATAGAATGAACAATTTACTTGTGATCCTGAGACAACACACACACACACACACACACACACACACACACACACACACACACACACTAATGGCCCATTGACCTAATTCGGTGCTACATGAAATTAGGAACGGATCTAGTCTCTACACATAAAGGTCCATACTTTACTTAGATGCTTCAAAACCCAAAATGTCGAAACCTTATTAGATCACTTTAAACGGGTTTAATCAAAATTAATAGTTTTTAAATTTAATACATAATATTTCACATGTAAGCCCACATGTTAGATTAAAATCCTTACAGATTCTTTTGGTTTTCTTTGTGAAATCTAAACACTATGTGCGTTGTACTTGAGAGAGATGACGCGATTCTTCGTGACTCCCTTTAATCAACAAAGGTTTGCTTCAGCATTTGGGTTTGAGTTTTGATATCCAAACAGAAGGGTATAATTTGAGTCTTAGCCCTTCGATCTTGGATTTCTTTGGTGCTTTCGGAGTTGTATTAAAGAACGAGTGGATTAAACTTCTTTGGTTTAAAGTTAATGTAACATTTGTCGAGGTCTCGCTGTTCTAGGTTTGAACTATTTTTTAAGGAATCAGTTTCTACTTGTAATCTATTCAAGAAGGAATCAATATAATACAATCCCATCTTCTCCAACCAATGAGCGCGTGACACGTGCAGATTAAGATTGCAACATCTAATCCTGGTTCCAACAGATTCTTCCCTTACAAATAGTCATGGAGATGAATTTCCCTATTTTCCCTAGCCACAACTCTAGTTGTTCATCTCTCCCACACCCAATTTTTTTCATATTATTACTTTTTGGTAGTAAACTTGAACGTGAGAGAACAAATGGTCACTTACCAATTTTTCTACAAACAATAGTCTGTGACTTTAATTGTGCATCCAAGTGTGATATAGCATACTTGTGGAAGGAAACGTGGCAATAATATGTTGACAACGAATCATTTAGATTTTGAGGTCAACGTGTCACCTCTAAATTTGAAATTGAAAATCTAGTTATTTCGAGACTTTTTAATATAAAATATGAGCTTTCTGGCAAACACATTAATATCTTGTCTTAGCTCGAAAGTACGCTGGTGTCAAGCAATATTTTGTGTTGAACTGGTGTTTCTACCTAGCTTGCTACCTTTCGACGCATTGACATTGTGCCTCATGTGGACGTTAGAGCTTAATATTAGTGGTGGATTCTCGATCAAATTGAGCTTAGCCTTTGATTTCTTTAGCTTAGCACGTACGAAGCCTTTGGTCATTGTTTTTATTGAGAAGTGTCAATTTGATAAAATTAAAAGAACCTAATTTATATTTCCATTTAATTTGGAATCTGTAACTTATAAGTAATTGGATTCAAATAAAATGAAATATATTCTTGGGTAGATTTGAAATTTCTCTTGCAGACAGCTATTAAGAGTCCGTTTGGTACCGATTAAAATCCAATTAAAATTGAAAATATAGTCGTTTTGGGTCTCACTCGTTTAATAAAAGTCAACAATAACGACTATTTTTCAATTTTAATCCAATTTTAATCTCTATCAAACGGGCTTTAAGTAGTAGCATAGAACTGTATGGGAGTTTTTTTACAAATAATAATCCGACAGACATTTGAAAGGGGGTAAGCTGCACTTTAACGGCTACTTGTTGATCCCAATAAAAAAGTCCAAGGACACAAGTGCACACCGACCCTTGAACCTTTTTACAGCCTAGCACCCCTCCACTCCTCAGATTCTTGCAAACTTCATGCACCTTTTGGTACCAATAAAATGTCCTACACTCAATCCAAGAATAAACTGAAGCACGAAATCCCAGAGCAAACTTTCTCAAACCCGAAAAAATGCCCAAGAAAAGGTCACCCCTTCTCCTGAAACTCTCCATTTTCTTGGCCAAAATGAGAAAACCCATTATTCCAACATTCATTTCTCTCAAGAAAACAAGAAAATTCAAGCTCCCGAAGCATTACAATTATAGGTACATTAAGGAATATGAGTTCTCTCCTTCAGACACCCCTCTAATTCAGTTTCACAGAAAGTCGAAAAAGCCAAAAATCTTGAAGAACTTTTCCTCCATTATCTTCATTTCTAAGTGTTTGGGAATGCTGACAGCTGCAGGAGAAGAGGGAAGGTACCCTTTGGGAATAGAAATAGAGACATTGCCTTGTCATAGAGATTCAGTTGCAAGAAAACAGTCCTTAATACCAGATTCATGCAGCGAAGATGACTCAGTTGATGAGAGGGCAGAGAAGTTTATTAAAAAAATTTATGAAGAAATGAGAAAGCAGAGGCAGGAATCATTTGTGCAGCTTAATGCAATGCTGGATATGTGATTTTGTTTCAAGTTTTGCAAGTGTTTTTTGAGTTGATCAAGTTAATTTTGTCTTGTAATGATTATTGCTCTTTCTTGTTACTCCACATTATTTTTGCTGTGGACAAATTTCTTATCAAGAGTGGTTCAAAAACTACTCTTTTGGATTAATGCTTTTTAGGATTTTGAATGTCTCTATACGCATTTGGCTTGATCCATTTGGACCATACAAAAGATAAAATAAAACAAAATATAACTAAAGTCATATCCAGGACCTAAGCCCTCTACATTGCGGATTGTGGCTAGGGCGGCCATTTTCACTTCCATTTCCGTTCCCAATCACAATCACGTCGGGGATTCTCCGGTGCAAGATGGATGGAAGCGAAAATTAAGAAATCTTCATTTTTCGTCCTGTTTAATTATTTTAATACTAATTATTAATTTTTTGAAATAATTTAAAATGAAAAACATATAAATAAAATAAAAAAATTGGTGCATGTTCGGAGAATTTGGAAATGGAGAACACTCTGTTTTCAATTTTATTATTATTATTTTTTACTTTTATTTTTTTTCCCTTCTATAAATGCCCTCACCTCTCACATTATCACTCAACAGGACTTTTGCAAATTTTACAAAACTGAATATTGTAAAATAAAAATAATTTTTGAGATAGAAAGAGGATGGAATTTGACAGGTTGCCTTGTCAATAGAAGAAGCCAAAAACCATGTTAAATTGTGCATGTCCAAAAAAAATAAAATATTAGAATGTTGGGTTCTAAAAGAGAAATGGCGATTGAAAGTACTTCGGTTTTTAAATTAAATTTTCGTAAGTGATAGGTATAAATTTGCCACGCATATATTATAGCATAACTCATGTTTAATTTATGTGTTTTATGAATTTTTTATTTGAAATCTACGATGTGACTAGTGCATGTTCCCTCAAATTTCTTTTTAAGAAAGAAATTTTGACAGAACCTTGCTATAGGTACAGGAAAAATATACAGATTTTATACAGGAATTTGAAATGGAGGGAATAGATTCAAACATGGGA
>CAIGRS010256531.1:0-16371 GCA_903798395.1 Fraxinus floribunda | reverse complement strand
TTGGGCTGGACGTTGGTCTTGGGCCATTTAAGATGGGTATAATATATTGGTCATGATTTTGAGCTTCTCACTTGGTTGGGACTTAGCATATAACTGGAAAAAAAAAAAAATAAATAAAAATTCTGAGCCCAAAATTTCAGTGTGCCCACACTGGAACTCATTGGGCTCTGCCCTTGCATACCATGGTCTGAATACAAAATGATTTTATGAAATTCACGACTATAAAGGGTTAGGTGTAAGTTCTCTATTGAGGGCGTAAGCAACAGATTGATAAATCAACCACGCCTAGCCTAACCAATTACTCAAATAGTACAAATTAGTTAGAGAATTAAAACAACACACTCGAAATAACCCAAGTTTAACAAAAAGAGTGGACTTTTTTAAGATAATGAAAATAATTCTTGATAATCAAAACTGGTATGGGGCTAACTACTTTTTAATTAGCCCATATTTGGTACACATTAAAATTTTTATTTTCATTCTTCTACTCATTTCAAACCACACATTCTTCAATAAAATAAGGGATAATTGCAGCAACGGTACTAAACATTTCATTTAGTAGCGGACTTTACCCAAACATTTAATGTGTGCCACTCATTGTACCAAACCTTTCATTTTTTTATCACCAACGGTACCAGACCTTTCAAAATGTTCGCATCTGAAGTCCAAATGAATTGTTTCTGTTAGTTTGATCATTAGTTGATTAAATAATTGATTTTGACAATAATGTTGACTGACTTTAAAATGTTAAAATGGTAATTTTACATTTTTAATAGTAAAATAACTAAAATCAAATAATTAAAAGTAGAAACTCATTCCACATTCTTCTTCCTCACCCCCGACCCCCACCCTCCGCAAATCTGGGAAATCAATCTCTTCAAATCCGGATTAGAGATTTAGACTTAAAAACCGATCAATAATGGAGATCTGCGATAAAAATATGAATTTCCTGCCGAAATGGTTCGTCGAAAAGATTATCTTGACCAAAGAGGGAAGAAAAGATAAGAGATTGAAAATGGTTTAGGGATTTTCTATATAACGTCTAAGCAAGTTTTTGGTAAGGTCCATTTCTTGCTGCTAAGTTGCGGGGGTGCTTGTCGCGATCATTGTAGCCTGTGTGTGGGTGGATTGCGATTGTCAACATGTTGCAGGTGGGTAGATTTTGGTTCGTTTGGTTGGAGATGGGTGAAGGAAGGCGTGGGTAAGTGTGGGGGTGGGAAGAAGATGAATTATTTCTGAAGAGGTTTTAGGTTTTTTATTCCATGGTCAATCAAGATGAAGTTTGGGCTAAATGCATAGACAGAGTTCCTTAGAACCACTACCATTGCAGCAAAGCGCACATTCGGTTCTGGGGACTCCATTCTTGAGATTGTTGAAGCGTTCTCGAAGTTCCAAACCCAGATTTGCAGATTTGGGGTAGGGGTGGGGGTGGGATGGAATGGGTTTTAAATTTTAATTATTTGATTTTGTTTATTTTATTATAAAAAATGTAAAATTACCATTTTAACCTTTTAAATTCAGTCAACATTATTTTTAAAGTCAATTATTTTGTCCATGGTCAGACTAATAGAAAACATTCATTTAGACTTCAGCTAGGGATGTCAACGAGCCGAGCCGAGACGAGCCCAAGCTTTTTTTGGCCCGAGCCGAGCCGAACCCGCCAAAAAAAATGAGGCTCGACCCGAGCCTTAGCGGGCCGAGCTGAGCCGAGCCCGAGACGGCTCGGGTTTTTTTTGTAGCCTAATGTCGAATAACATATTAAATTTATAAATGAATAACTATCCATTATAACAAAGTAATAAGCCTTTTTAATGATCGATTTAAATTTTCTTACAAATTTTAGTGGCCATTGGTGAAATTAGCTCAATTTTTAAATGTAATCAAGCAATATATATCACTAATAATTTCACTTAATATAGAATAATAAACGTTTGTATAAATGAGANTCTTACAAATTTTAGTGGCCATTGGTGAAATTAGCTCAATTTTTAAATGTAATCAAGCAATATATATCACTAATAATTTCACTTAATATAGAATAATAAACGTTTGTATAAATGAGAAAATGTTTACTTTAAATATTTAGGCACTTAGAGTTTTAGAGAAATGAAACGGTAATAAACTAATAATGCAATAAATATTAAACAAATAAATATCAATCATTTTTTAAAATAATCTATGTAATAAATTAAGAGATAAATTTGTCACTTATAATTAGTTTATTGGTTTCATGATGAGAAGAATAGGTTGTCAATTTTTTGTGGGGTTTTTTTTTACGGGCCGGCCCGGCTCGGGCCGCCTCCTCAAAACGAGGCTTGGTGGATCCGAGCTTGAGCCGGGTCCGACTCGGGCTTTTTTCGAGTCGAGCCTGAGTTGTCGAACTTTTTTGTCATCACTAACTTCAACTACGAACATTTTGAAAGGTTTAGTACCGTTGGTGGTAAAAATGAAAGGTTTGGTACCACTACTGCAACTATCCCATAAAATAACATTTTCCATCGCATCAATAATTTTTCGTTCTTTTTCAAACACACATTCTTCATTAATATACTATTTTAAAATATATATTCTTCCAAAATAATGTGACTCAATAGTTTTGGACCTTTAACATTAAAAAAATGAGGTTCTGTGCCCCTAGCCCATTTACAGATATAAGAGCTTGTTTGGTTTAGATTTTTTGGATGAAGAATTGATTTTGAATAGTGATATGATGGGAAATGTGTGGTTGAAAAAGAAGAAAAAAGTATTGATATGATGTAAAATATTATTTTATTGAAGAATGTGTGGTTGAAAAATGAGAATTGATTTACTGTAGAATTGTAAAATCCAAACCAAACAGGCCCTTAATAATAATATATATCCCTGTTTAATTGATTTTGAATAGTGATATGATGGGAAATGTGTGGTTGAAAAAGAAGAAAAAAGTATTGATATGATGTAAAATATTATTTTATTGAAAAATGTGTGGTTGAAAAATGAAAATTGGTTTGCTGTAGAATTGGAGAATCCTAACCAAACAGGCTCTAAATCTGAGATCCCATGTGACAAAAACTATCAATGTAGATGTTTATTAAACGTTACCTTTATATAATCTAGAGCTAAATGGAAAATCGTCACCACTTTAACATCTAATTTTATGTCATATAAAAGTTGCGCTCAATTTAGTTGTTTATTTAAAAGATTTCTGTCTAAAAATAGATGTAACTTCACGTATTTAAATAATTTGAAAAAAAAAAAAAAATAGTTATGCACTTTCGAAAATAAGAAACATTTGAAAAAATTTTAAAAAAATTAGGTGGTCACTTAATAACAAATTTATGACTTATTAATTAATGAAACGGGTCAAGATTATGGTAACACAATTTATAATCATGATCACGTACTAGTCACAAAGTCATAAACACGAAGAATTGCCAATTTAATCTTAAATTACACGTTTTTATAAGTGACAAATTATTTATTAATCATATATTATCAATTAACTCGTCACAGGCCCACCCCACACCCACCCCACTTCACTCCCGCAGCACTCTCAAGCTTCCTTCCCGCCACCTAAACTATAAAAAATGGATTACACAAATGGCTGATTCACGTTGTTGTCTCCCTCGCTACCTTTGACCACCCTCACGCCACATACTGAAAGCCCTAATAACCCCTAAATCCCATTCATTTGGCGACAACCCAAGTTGAAAACCCCAGCGCCACCCCCATCTAAAGCTTCCTCCCACCACCCAAATCGCAAAAATGGACTACATCAACGACGGAATCACACCACCGTCTCCCTCCATACATTCGATCAGCCTCACACCTTGGGGGACCCAACAGACCCTAAAACCATTTAGTTTGTGACGGCCCTAGGTGAAAACCCTATCGCTATCGCTCTAGTAAAAGTTCCTCTACCATCCAAACCGTCGAGACAGTGTACACTAAAAGTTGAATTAAGCTATTGTCTCCCTCCCAAACTTCAATCAGCCTTACGGCACTAATTAGGCACCAAACAGCTTGTAAAACAATTCAATCGATGTCAAAACGGGTTTGGGGTTAGATTTAAGATTATGGTTTCTACAACTGGGATGGGTGTGGTTGCGGGCGACGATGGTCGGGGTGGTGATGACATGCAAGGGTGGTGAAAGTGGTGTTGGCGAGCGATGGTTTTGGGAGTGAATGTGAATTGACTTGAAAAAAAAAGGATTAAAAAATAGATAGTGTTACACTTACGAAAGGGGTGGGGTGGATAATTTCACAGACACTCACATACAAGATGGGGGTGGGTTTTTATTTTTATTTTATTAATATTCTAGGGAACCCCACACATACGAGGGGTGTAAAATTTCTACGAATTTTTTTTTATTTTTTGTAGACTTGGAATAATCCTTGAAAGATAGGTGGGGTGTGGTTATATACCTCATTTTTTCAAAGAATAAAGTTAAATTCTAATTTTTGAAATGATAAATTAAAAATGGGGCAACTACAGTCTGGGGTGTTTGGTGAAGATTAAAATTAAATTTTTAGTAAATTATAATAAAAATTTTTAAAATGTGTGGTTAAAAAATTATGAAACCCATAAAAGAATTGATTAATGTTAATTATTTGACTTTGACTTAAATTAAAATTCAATTTTAACCCGTACCAAGCAGGGACGTAATTTACTCATTTATTCACCCATAACTCTATTTTGAAAAGTTAAGGACACAAACCAACCTACCTGGAAGGTTGAGCCAACCTCAATTTTCTCTTCTTGCTATAGATGTTTCTTAAAATTAACCTCTAATTACTCATAGTTCTTTTCAGCCCACCACTCCCACCACCATCCCCACCCAATACCACACACTACACCCCAAAATAGTAGAAACTGAACTAATTATTGGCAGTTCAAGGGCAACGTGACTGGCATCTCTGCCGAAAAGAGGGAAAAATAAAAGAAGGGAATTTCTTAAGTCAAGCCCCCTCTCCCAATTCACCTGCCATTTCTGCAAATCTGTCCTCTCTTTTATTTGGAGAAAAGAAAAGCAGATAGTATATATGGGGAGGGAGGGAACAAAGAGAATCTCTTTTCAGTAAAATCATTGACACCAAACAGATCACAAGTGAATATTTTTCTTGTCACGCCAGCCTTAGTTCACATCAGATTCTCACTTCTCTACTCATTAAACACAAAAAAGTAAAAATGAAATAATTATTCTGAATCTTTATCCATAAAGAATCGTCGAGTAAAAAGAATTCAATCTTGTATTCCCACTTGCCATTCGGTTCATTTTTTTCCTGCAAATTTGTAGTGCTTCGTTAGTAACATTTTGTCAAATCGAAGTTTAAATCTTATTCGCAGTAGTGTTCAGTCCCTTTTGAACTGCTAAATGAACGTTCTGGAAGTGATTGACAGCTAACGTGAAGGTACCTGATAAAGGAGGATAGAAATTGCAGTATGAAACTTAGAGATGCCATCGAGTGGGAAGCGGTGAATCTTGAAATTGAATCGAACTCCAAAATGAATTGTAATTAGAGAGGAAGTAAACAGTGGTCAATGGTTAATCAAGTCTTCAAGTTAGCTATCAAAAATTTGAAGTATCTACAACACCTGAGCAGAAAACAAGAAAATTAGAGAATAGAACATAAATCTGCAGCAACATCAAGGAAAGGTAAAAGAAGATGAAGGCTCACCTTTATCGATTTATGGGCAAAGGAACGTCCCCATCGCACTTTAGGTTGAGTTTCTTTAAAACAATTGCCACCTGCAAATGGGGACCAACAACATATATCAGAGGTGCATTCGACTTGAAATTGCCGTTAAATGAAGAAGCAATTTATGTGACGCTTAACTAGACAAACAAACATGCCTTGGAAAATTACTATCATGGCATGTGAAACAAGTTGCAAAACAATATTGAAACAAAATGGGAAAAAGATCACGGGGAACCATGAATATAGAACAAGTTCATTTAAATAATTTTTGTTGTCATAGCTTAGGCATGGGTGAAAAAATTACTCTGTTAAATATGAGATGCATAAGGACACAAGCATGTTTGATTAGGTGGACTTGAAAGTCCTATACAGCATTATTGTAGAAAATAAAGCTAACATCCACTCAATCTGTGTGCCAAACACATTCGTAATAATTAGGCAGCATACAGCAAAGCATGCAATTGTTATATGCCCAAGGAGAGAGCATGCAAAAATAGACGCTCGTGGCGGAAAGTGAGTGAGAGAGAGCGTACCTGTATCGTAAGTTTACAATCATATCCTCCTTCAAAAAAAGCAGAGCTCTGTATAACCATGCGAGTATGGTAACAGCTCTTCCACCTCAATCCTGGAGTTCGAACAACTCATGCTCTTCCTCAACCGGTTGGGGACTGACTCAATCTCGGCCCAAAACATGCTAGACACAGGCCTATGATCTGAAAACCTAAATTCACCGCGGAAGTATGACAACTGCTGAAGGCCACTTCCATGCCATAGAATTCGATCGCACCTTCAGATATGGAAGTGCCCAGATCAGTATTTTACTTATAAACATCAATAAATTAAGCTAACAATGATTTCTCCAGACATATTCCTTTAATCCATTTATTCATTTAATTTAGAAATATAATAAATCAAATTTGGAAAAATCAAGAGCCTTTACCATGCAGGTGTCCGCCTTTTCTCTTTTAGGTGAATATCATCACCTGTGTATCTGTCTGAATTATGTGAATATTTATACGTTGGAGGGAAATATATCTTCCCTTCTTTCCATCCATCAAAAACTCGGCCTCGTGTCTGCTCAATCCGAAGCTGTTAGGAAAAATAAGAACTGTTTATTTAGTTGGATATCAACCAATTAGTGAAGAAAATGAAGCCAGAATTTGAGAAAACATAATAGTTAATTTTCATTAAGACTGTACCTGGTCCCTTTCTAACAATGCTCTCCAGTTTTGCATCTCAACAAGTGCTTTGGCAGACCGGTAGGGCAGTGCGACTCGATAGTTCAGATCGCCAATCCAAATAACCCGACTAGATCAAAATCTAAACTGTAAATACATAATAATGGTTTGCTATGCAAAATAACAAATTTAAACAATGAAATAATTCCATTTTCAAGATGATATGAAAATGACAACATTGATAACTCATAAAATTGAAATTGAAAAAGTGGAGGAACAATTCATTAGCACTTTTATAAGGATCAATGATGTTCAATTTTAAAAAAAAAAAAAAAATTCCAACTGCTCTCCCACTTATTTATGCAACCCATTTCTACTAATTCATTTACTTTTTCCACTTATGCATATAGAAATGGAAGTAATTGATTTGTCTGCCAGCAAGAAATCTTACTCGTGTTCAAGGATTGTTTCTGGGGATTTCTCTTCACTGATGGTGTTAACTCTTGGGAACCTTGTTTTCCTTAGGATTTCCATAACATCAGCATTTCTACGTAGCTCATCACCATCCTTCTGACCTGAAGTCAAGTGGCTGCACACGAAACAAAGGCTAGTCTGATGCAATAACATGCTGATCGCAATGGAGCCCTGCAAAAGAAAGCATTAGTTATTTTCTGAATGGCATCTAGGAATACTAGTTAAGCCATCATATTCAATAACCCTACAAAAAATTACCTTATTTCCCAGGTAACCCATCAATCCTCTGCCAACACACGATACTTTCATGTTCCGTACATGTTCCCGCAATTCACTCCGAACCCATACTGTGAGAAAAATGCCTACCATTTGCTTGCTGGAAACTAAACAGTATCTCGAATGCTCGGGCAGTCTGTATCCCTCTTCCATTGGTGCATGTCCATTGTAGGGCATTGCTGAATGCAAAACTGTACTGGGTGAATTCCCGGGCATATAATCCTCATCTGAACCCCATCTAGAGAAGTCACTTGGCCTCTGACCACACGAGTAGTCACTAGGCCTTTGGCTCCACGAATAGTCACTCGACCTGCGACCAGAAGAGTAGTCACTTGGACGGTGACCAGAGGAGTAGTCACTTGGACGGCGACTAGAGTAGTCACTTGGACGGCGACTAGAGTAGTCACTTGGCCTCTGACTAGAGGAACAGTCGCTTGGCCTATAACCACATCTGATATTTGGACCGAAATCACTAGCCCTATGACCAAAAATTACCCGGTCGCAAACACTAAATCGCCGATCAAGGCGAGGTTGCGGGACATCATTCTCCATTCTCCAATGTTGTGGTGTCTGAAAAGATCGACGGTGCAACAAAGAAGAGGCCTTTTTCCTGATTGATCCCTCAAAATCTGCATTCCATTCTGCAATTGGATCAGGGATAGGAGATGGTGTATAACACCCACTGCCTGTACTAGTTCCTGGAGCATTGTTTAACGTTTTCCTTATAAGATGGAGCCAATTTTTAGCAGGGCCATTGTCTTCCGCGCCTAGAATATTACTGGCATTCAAAGGAACTATTTCTTGAAATCTAAACAGTGAAAGAAAATAAGAACTTCTGTTAGTCGAAGAATAAGCAGAGTTATAAAATTAAATGCACAAATCACAAAGTGAATCTTACCCCAGTACATAAATGTCTGCAGGAGGTGCAGAATGTAGCCAATCATCTAGATTCATGTTGCTGGGCGGTGATTTTCCTCCCACATTCCATGTTGAGACAAAGAGGCTGCTCCAAAAGATGCAAATTGTTATTAAATTCAATTACAAACAGAAGCCTATCATATGAAGAATGTCTATAAAAGGGAAGTACCTATAATTCTGGACATTTATTATCTGAGGGTGATCGAGATAACCTCTCCCTCGTCTCGAACGGGAACGAGATCGCGGACGCTCAATGTTCTTGGCTGATTTTTCTGTAGAACGAGGGGGACAAAGAAATTAAGATAAATACATAATTGGAGTAGGGAACGAAGAGCATCTAAAGTATACAGAAGGTTAATAATATACATACATATGTAAACATATATCAGTAACATATGTAAATTAATAAGCAATTTCAACATATATCAGTGGATTTTCAAAATTATGCACCTGTTCTGCTTTTCTTGATTGAGCAGGGTTCCCTCTCCGCAAAGCTATTCCTCCATTCAAAATCACCCCCTAGAAAGAGAATCATCATTAACAATTCAATCCTCAAATCAAACAGAGTTAATTGATATCAGTGATCAAAATTCTGAAATTTCACCAAGTAAACAAACGGAATTATAATCTTATTACTCAAAATACAAGATTTCAAACACACAGGAAATTTAGTTTCACTTCTCCATTTTACAGCCACAAAATGAAAAATCCAGCATAAAAACTGATGAAAAATAAGCTAAAACATTGTTTTATCAATAGAAGACAAAACAAGGAAAGTGAAACATTATTAAAGTGTTTAATTTCCAGATTTTCCCAGCAGCCAAATTCCAACTATATAAGTAACATAAAAGATTAAGATAGGACAAAAGAAATGACAAAATGAACAGAACAAGAGGTGAGAGATGTCAAAAAATTAACAAATACCATCTATCTATCAACAAATTCATAAGGAAAAAGGTCAATCAGACAAAAACCGAAAAAAAGAAATTAAGGAAGAGTAGAAAAATGAAGTACGCCCAAATTAAATCAAACCTATAAAATCCAGAAAATTGAACACAGTTACCTCTATAAACAACTTCATCAGCCTGAAATTCCTCACTTTTACATTTGATATTGAACCATTTTCTAACCAGTTTCTTTGACCATGAGAGCTTCATGTTGCCCAAAAGAACAAGAGAAAAAAGTCAGCAAAAAATTTCAATAAAAATATCATTAAATTTATTTCCCAGGAAAATTAAGGGGAAAAAAAACCTTGCTTTTCTTGAAATTTTCATCTCTCATTGTTCACCTATTGCTTCATGCGGCACTCTTTACACACTTCCTCTTCCCCCTCCTTTCCAAAAATTCAGATCTTTTTCCAAAATATCAAAAGAAAAAAAAAAATCAAGAAACTATGAAAAGTTCACTATTTTCAACGTCTTCTGTTGAGGCTGCAATCCAACTTCAATGCAAAATCTGATCAAAATTCCAAATAGGCGTATCTGATTTTCCTTAATTCTTCAGTTCTTCAGCATTCTTTTTCCTGGGCATAATTTCTTCATGGAGCCCCTAAAGAAACTCAAGATCACTCTTGTAGTGTTCATATACATGTATATTAATGTGTAGGTGCACTATTAAAACTGAGTTTAATGGAGATACAGTAGAAAAACAAAAGTGCCCAACTCGAGAAACAAGCAATGGAATGATCAAGAATGAGACAAGACTTCAACTTAAGAACGCGATTATGCAATTATCACAGTCTAGAGAGATTAAAGAAAAAGGGCTTTTCTTTTCTTTTTCTCGAAACACAGCCTCGGTTTTAGTAAATAGTAACAGCAAGTATCGAATTTGAACAGAATAAAGTGCACACTCTCCTTACATTCTCTATCATATGGGTGTGTGTGTTTCTTACTTTTTTTTTACCCAACCCCAAGGTCGGCCCATCAGCATGATTTTGGGCAACGCATGTTGTTTTACTCCAATTCAAAGGCCAAAAACGACTGGATCGGTAGACCGACCCCCGTCCTTTTCTTGGTCAGCAAAGTGTTAAAATTGTGAGATCTGCTAAGACTAATACACCCCTTTTGCCATTTGGTCTAACAAACAAAGTTAAAGCACTTAAAGAAAAGACAAATAAAGAAAAAGCTTTGCATGTAGAACAAACAATATTTCTGTGCCATTTTCTATATTTGATTATAATTTTTTATATAATATTTTTTTTAATGTTGTCCTGTTGCTTTTTCCTATGTTATTTTTTCTTTTCTTGGGACGTGGATTTTGTCTGTAAGAATTAAGGAATATTTGGAGGAAACAGGAAAGTATTGTCAATTGTTTGTGTATAAAGACATTCTTCTCATACATCTACATGGGTTTTAAAATCTTCAGCAGTATCACAACCGTCCATTATTTAGTATTATGGTATTAGAATATGTTGAACACGGGACTGTAGCAGAACTAATTGAGGCTAAGAATAATGTTTTGCCATGTAGAGGCAGGGGCAGTTGTTTGAATTTAAAGACGTGTGGTCCTCCCTTCTCAATCCAGCTACATTGCTAAAAAAAAGTTTACACATGAGACATGATATTCTGTAATTGAACTGTTACAATCAACTTTTACATTCCATTTGTCAACTAGGATGTCAACATTTTGGCAAAGTAGCTTAATTCTTAGTTCTTATGAGAAGCTGTCAACGCTTGTATGACATCAATACAAATTTGTTTAAGATCTTTTCGTTATCAAGGATTATGAATGCACTAATATTCTTATTTTATTTCAATTCATTTTGGTTGGAGGGTTTACAAAATCCATTGCTTGTCTTTCGATCTTTGCTACTTAATTTCTAGATAGTCAAGTAGAATCTTTGAACAACACCATTACTGGTGAAACCGGGTGCAAATATGTATTCTAGTTTACTAAATTTACCATATAGAAAGTCGGATAGAGTTTCGACTTAATGAAACATAGAAATGTAAAAAGAAAAAATGAAGAAAACAAGAATTTGATTGAAGCAAGACTTCAACTCTCTTTTCTTAGAAAAAAAATTTGTCCACGAAAATGTCCACAATCATCTCGAGATACTTCAAATATAACACTCACTTAATGAAATACTTCAAATCTCGAGAAATAGAGAACTGAGTAGAATTTGGAACTCTTTTTATAAAATCATGACTTGTATATGCGAAATGATATTAAAAAATATAATCGCATAAAAACAAATCTAATCTAATTATATCTAACAAATAAAATTTAAGAATCAAATTATATATATATATATAAAGCTGACTACACTACCTATTATTGTGTGTCACATTACCTAGTATTTAGGAGATCAGTTTCAATATATATAATTTTTTTTTTCTAAATAGATGTCTAATCCATATAATTGTCAATACTTCAAATAATGTAAGAATGAAATGGAAAAAGTACTTAGATCAGCTAATATTAAAACTTTGTTGACTGGTTTAAATGCTTACAATGATGCTAACATGCAAGTGACTGTCCTATAAAACTTATACTCTTTATGATTATTTTGGGCATAAGCACTTAATTAGGGGAAAAAATTATGGATTTTAACCGACGGCGGAAGTGCTTATTTGGTCCCATAAATACTTTATTAATAAACAAATATAATTCTTAACAAATTTCATTAAATTTCCCACTAGCCAAGTGTAGCATCCACTATAATAAGACAGTTTTTGGGTCCCAAAAAAAAATTTGTGATCATTAAGGTTTTGTATAAAGCCATATGGTTGTCCTAACTTATCAAATTCTTTTCTTGGGTGGGTGACTTAGTTGTCAAATTAAATGCCTTGGTGTCCCATGACATTACGTTTGTGTTTATTATCTTTTTGAACTATAATAAAGTTTTGAGGAGTGCTATAAATTATAATCACTCAAAATGAGGATTTCATGAAATAAATGAGGCTGTAATCACTCTCAAATTGAGAATATAATATGCCAAATTGATTTTACAATAATAAAAAAGTGAATAATTATATACGCCTGTAACTTTATTTATTGCACCACATTTTAATTGTACTTAACGTCCTCAAGCTTTCCTGATTATAATACTTATGTCCTTAAAATTTCGATCAATTTATCTTCAACCTTCTATTAACTATCACATCTAAATTTTTTGTAACCATTATGAGTCGATCTTGAGAATTAATCTGTCATACACAAAATCCTAGTTAGGTTCCAATCGATGAGAGTTCTATAAGAATGCAGATCGGTGAATCAAGAGGAATGAACTACCTAACATGTATTTAATTAGTTAATAATTTTTTAAATAAAACTATCATTTTTATCAGCAATTTTAATTAGTGGACTTCCATTTACAACTATTGCCATCTCATGGGTGGTTTAGGGTTCTCCTTTGTAGAAACCATATAGAAATCATTATTTTTTATTTTTATTTTTGTCTTGGAATCATTTGAGATGGAAAAAGTGGTAATTGAATAATGTAATAAAAGTTAGGAATTGTCTAAAAAACTAAAGAGCCATGGCCCATAATTGGCTAATGAATATCTAAAGAGCAAGAAGATGTGGGCTCTAGGCTCTAGTATAGCTTTGACAAAATTGTAGATTTTCATGACCACATATCCAGGAACTAAAGTTGCGTGAAATTTTGTTTACATTCAAGAAAATTATAATCTAAAGTTAGCTTTGGGGTTCATTTTCTTCATGCTTCATCGTGAAGTTGAGAAAAAGAGAGAACAAATAATTGATTAACTTGAATTAAATTGACAAGACATTTTAATTTTAGTGTCTCTCTTTCATCGAGTTTATTTTAAGGATAGCATAACCCTTTTGCGAACAAGAGGTTCTTAATTTCCACATGAAATGTATGAATATTTACTCTCTTTTTTACTTAGAAGAATATACGTAGATGTTCCACAAATATATAAAATCTCAGGTTCAAAAATCGTCTAAGCAAATATTAGTGGAATAAAAAAATAATTAATTTCCTCTTGAGGTTTATTTAAGAACCAAATCACATATAAATATGTTTTTTAATTACTTTCGCTAAAAATTCTCAAAGTTATTTATGAACAAAATATAAGAAAAAGGGGTGTAGACAATGATCGTGACATCCAAGGTAGAGATGAAGTCAATCCAATTTCGTCCTTTAGGATTGAAAGAAATTGACATGTAATGGTGGAGGATAGTGAACAATATCTTCATCATTTTATTGAAAAGAATCTAAGAAATGGTATCTTTGAAAAACTGCACGTAGATGGTTTCAAATGGTCATGATGGAATCTTTTTGTTTTCCGTGAAGTTCTTAGACATGTGTGATAGAGAAATTCGCTTCATTGGTTTTTCAAATTGAACTCTTGATTCTAAAACATCTAAAAATTATACGATTATGATATAATCTCAATTTCAGAGTGAACGAATTTTCTTGAATTGTTAATGAAAGAGGGAGAAAACTAGGACACATTTAATTCTAGATTTTTTTTTTAAAAAAAGTAATTTATATCTTGATTATTTTCTTGATTTTTCAATTGTTTTATATTAACTTTTTTCTTTTTATAAATTATTTAAAATCTCAGAAATAAAGGCAGTCTCTATACAGTTACTAGATAACAAAGTTACACATTCTTTTTCATTCCTTTCAATGTTTTCACTTTAATTATTTTTAATATTTACATAGTATTTTGGTATTTCGTTTTAAATCAAACCACCATAAATATTTTAATCAAAAGACATAGTTAGAAATAAAATTGTAAAGAATTAATTAACTGAACAAGACAAATAAAAATGTGTCATTGGTGGGGCATTCAGACTCTTAACGTAAAATAAATACAGGCTGCCAAAGTTTAATGAGATTCTAGGAAGATTTTGGTTTCCTTTTTGTACCCAAAACTGCCCTCATTTCAAAGATTGAGAAGACGGTCAAAGAGTAAATATGATATTCGGCTTTATTGTAGCATATATTTTTTTTTTTCCTGCTTTACGGCCCCATTCAACAAACATACTAACATTCTCTTTCCTTTTGCTTCACTTAATCCATTTTGGAGGGAGACACCTTTTTTTTTATTCCGTTGATATTCAAAATCATCAAACTTTTGCTTTTTAACACATCATTTATTGGTAATCCCTCAATGCATAGTATCATTATGTGAAATGAAAAGCAATGTGTGTGGGGGGTGGGGGATGACATTTTGCATAAATATTGGCTTAGTGGTGTCAAAACGAGGTTGGGTGGACATTTAGTAATTGTTAAATATGTTTTGAATGCAAAATATATTCTAATTCCTCCCACTTAACTTGTGGAATAAATGCAGGCAAAGAAAAATTATTTATATACTTATGAAATGAATTTGACAGAGATGTCAATGAAAAATAAAAGAATCAATACAGACGAAAGAATAAATGAATAGAACAAATTAAGAGTTCTTTATTCTGCATATATGCACATAATTGAATGATAATTTTCTTCCAAGGTACTACAATCTCTTCTTGTAGTAGCAACACTTTGCACCACAAGAAAATAAGAACAAGAAATGTGTTGTGTACTCTCTTTTTAAATGAAAGGATTAATGTATAATACTTTTGAAGACTGTAGGGCAAAAATGCAATTGTTAAAAAACGAATTAATTCTACAAAATATGAATATTGTTGTAAATTATACGTGAATGACAATTATACACCCTCCACCCTAGTTTTTATTATCATTTTATCTCTAATTATTTTTGTTGACCTCGAAAAATGGCTCCGACACATGGCCAACAGAATAAGTCTTTACGTATGCTCCTCCCTGCGTGTGGTAGCACACCGTCAGTCACTCGTGGTCGTTTCCGGTGGGGTGAAAGCGACCGCGAGCACTCCGACGGTCAAGTTAGTATTTCAATCAACCGAAAAGTGGTGCCCGGCGATGAAGTGATCACCCAGGATGTGGTTGAGAATATGTGTAAATATACAGAGAATGGAGATCAAAGACTAAGTGTAGATCTCAAAAATGGGAACCAGAACCCCTCTTCATTATGGAGAGGGAGTTTTTATACTAGAGAGTGAAATAGGAGAGTCGTTGGATGGTGGGCACGTGGCTTCAGATCCCGGAAGGGCCGTCCTCTCCTAGGCGTCAATCTGTCCATCCATAGGTTGGCTGTCATTAAATGCTTCTGACATAGCAGCAGAGTTGACCGTTTGTAGCTTGCCACACGTCTCATCAATAAGTCAGGAAGCTGATTTTGGGTAGATCTCACAAAAAGATCTTGGTACGGGAGAGGTAAGGCGAATTGTGAGGCGTGACGAATACGGAGTGCAGGCCTTTGCATCTGTTGTAAATGGCGAATGAGTTTGGCTCTTCTACGATGTGAGGCAACAGTACCTACAGTTCGGTTCGATTCTTCTACGATGTGAGATGATAGAGCTTTCAGTTCGGTTCATCCGACGTGAATTCACATCGGCCACCACCCGAGCACGTCAAATCAGTTCGCCCATGTGGCTAATGAGGTGGATGGACAAAGTAGAAGGTCCTAAAAAAGCCCGTAACAACAGTCTCCCAAGTCCCCGCATGGATATTTATATAATGCAAGAACTTTGATTAGCCGTATCGTGTCATGATTTGGGGTGCTTGCGTTGTAGAATAGATGAACAGTTGTGCGGAAACGACATCCTAGCCGAAGGACGAATTGATGAGCGTTGTCAACTTTGAGAAAAGTTGTTGCAAAGCAAAGTCCTAGTTGAAAGAGCAATGTCCCTACTGAAGGACGAAGTGATGAACGTTGGCAACATTGAGTAAAGTTGTTGCAAAGCGAAGTCATAGCTGAAAAAGCGAAGTCCTAGCTAAAGGACGACGTGATGAACGTTAGCAATTTTAAGGAAAGTTGTTGTAAAGAGAAGTCCTAGCTGAAGAAGC
>CAIGRS010256510.1:0-11291 GCA_903798395.1 Fraxinus floribunda | reverse complement strand
CTTTGAATCAAATCTGTTAATATTATTTTTGTCACCTATCATTATTTCAAGTGTTTTCAGTTTAATGTAACTAATGATTAAGACAAATAATTTTTTTTTTTATATTTACGCTATCATATAGCCAACTATACTGTGGCACGTGCATTGCACGTGCGTCTAACTAGTTCACAATAAAAACACATTTTGAATATTTGAATAATTTGTAAGATCTTATTTTCTCCATAATTATTGTGCACGTAATTGTGTGTGTTGTGGCTTATTTCATGCATTCAAAAGAAGCTGAACATGTTCGACATATATAAATCGTCATAAGGTCCGATAGTGGATAAAAATATATCGCTATGTCTTATGTGAATCTTTAAATGTTCATAAAAAAACATGCATTCTTGTATGTTTGCATCNATATATGAGAATATGTTTAACATTGCTCGAGAGAGAGTGTTGAATAATTTAGGAACATTGATTCGTCAATATTTCACCTTGTTGTCAAAGTGTAGAATTAAGTTTAAAACGAATTATTACATAAAGGTTCTTGATCCTAGTACATTCATCATAAATTAAAACACTCCAACTTGCATTTAATACCGTTTATATTTAATTTAGTTAAATCATTTTTACTAAATACTTAGCATTGTTTCAGTTATATTTTCATCACAACAAAACTTCACTTTATTCTAGTTTCGGTTAGGGTTAAGGAAATAAGAATTGAACTAATCAATTTTCGTGCGACGATACTCGGACTAAAGAAATCACTTTATTACTTGTTACCGAGTCGTACAATTGCGGTGATTTTAATCTGAAATATATTTTCGTGAACAGAAGACTTCAATACACATAAGATTTTAGTTAATAACTAGGGGTGGGGCATGAGTTGGGTTGGGTCAGTTTTTGCTTCAACCCAAACTCAACCCAACATGATTGGTTTGATAATAATTTAATCTAACCCAACATGTGTAAAAGTTGAAATCCAACCCAACCCAACTCAATCAAGTATCAGTCGGGTTGGTCGGGTTGAGACAACTTGCCAACAAAAATTTAAGCAGGTGGGTGGGGTTGAACGAATTTATAATTGACTCATAATTTATATAATATTAGGTCTCTATAATTGCAATGACCAAAAATCTGAATTATTTTGGCACTTTATGCCCGAAAATGTTCCATGGACATTGATATTAGATTATGGACGCCAAAATATATTTTTGGTAATTAAAATATTTTTGTTTTAAATGTGTATTTGCTTATACTACTTTTCAAACAATGCATTCTATCCGAGTCTTGTAATATTATTCTAAGAGTCTTCATGTCTTGTGTCATATTCAAGACTTCTCGTGTATCGCGTTTGCGTATATAGAACCTAGTTAATTAGTAGTATATAATTTGTGCATGGTTTCCTCAAAATTCTCAAATATTGCACAAAATCTCCCTAACAAGTACTGATATTTTAATCTAGATTTTTTTGAATATTGTAGCTCTTTGTGTGAAGAAATAGAGTGATTCAATTTCGTCCAAATAACATTATAACACTTGTACAATTCATAAATATAGTCAGGTTGTGTTGGGCGAGTTTATTCGATTTCATGAGTTAACTCATAACCCGACCCAACACAACCCGCATACACAACCAACACACCCAACATGTGTAAAAACAACTAAAAAATCGACTTAAGCCGATCGGGTTCGTTCGGTTTGGTCGATTTTGGTGGGTTCGATCGGTTTTTCCCCACCCCTATTAATAACTACAAAAATGTTCATAAATAAAAAAAATGAGAATAATATAAATATTATTAGAAATTCCATAATATACAAAAGTAGTATAAAATTTAAATGTAAATTGAAAATTACGTAGTTCGACCTAAACTACATCTAGAGGGGGTGAATAGGCGTAAATGTGAAAATTATTAATTTTAATTAACTTACAACAATTCACCAATTAATTAATTCTAAATGGTTAAGCAATCAGTTAAGTTGTCCTAAGTTTGAATATCCAGAATATAAAATTAATAACAAAAGCAGTAAATCACACACAATATGATCACAGAGAAACCACAACTAGGTAAAACTTCGAGTACTTTGTCAGTCAAAAATCCACTATAAACGACTTTCAAACTTACAGTCTATTAGACTAGACGACGACACGTACTATATGATCTCATTACTGCAATTCCAACAGTTCTTCTGGATTCTGTGCTCCAGCACAAACTCCCAGCGACAATTTCCAAAGCTATCATGGATTTCGCTATCCTGCAGCAACTCATAGTTTTGTGGAATCGTCTATCTCATGTTAATGCATGAAGAACACCACGTTCTTCACCAACTGGAACTCCAGCTCCCTTCCCTTGATCTTCAGAAACTCCGACAGATACGGAGGAAGTAGCTGTTTGGTATTTAGATTCAAAATCTGATGTTTTCTCACCGTCAAGAACAATACACTATGAAGTATGCAGGTTGAATGCTTTAGAGGATGAAAAGAATATGTAATCTATGTATTTTCTCAATAATCAACCTTAGAAATCTCGTTTTGTGGCTTTAGGAAACTTATATGTAGGTTATGAAATGAATGAACCGAGGCAAAAAGCATTTAAAAAACGAATTAAAAAATTCTCAGATAACACAGTCACTCGAGCAAAGGTCTAGCGATAGTCGAGCAACAGGTTATTGCTCGAGCGAAGGCGAGGCGACGGTCTAGCAACGAGATTTGTATTTTGAAGCTCGAGCCAAACTTGGCGATAATGTAGCGAAAATTCTCTCCGTTTTTTCCTTCTTTCCATTCTCAAACCCTAGACCTAAAATACCCAACTTTCACTATTTGCACACTGCTCCTTGACTTTTTACAACATAACAAATTTAGTCCTTTTTGTTCACGAAATAGCCAATTATAGGAAATACCTAACAAACTCCTCATTTGGCATTCCGTGACAAAACTATAATCTAAGTCAAGATAGTATTAAAAAAATTATAGACTCAAGACACAACTGATAACTGTCTTGAATGAGTTCTGCATTTTATTTTTCAGTATCTGTTTCCAGAAATAGACAACTCATTTACCCAGTGTAAAATGTATGTGAAACAGTATTAAGAATAAACACCGTTCAAGCAGTTTGTAATTCATATGCATTTTTTCAATTTCATAACATATGCTAAATTAAGACATAGTATCAATGCAACCCAACATACCAAAACAAAATATTGACATTACTAAAACATCAAAAACTCAATTTAGCAAAACTGAAAATATATCATGTAATCACACGTTTTAGATACATCAAATAGATGAAAACATATACATCATTGTTAAAGTAAAAAATCAAAAACTATATCATCTACATCTACATCGCATCTAAATCATCTACTCCCTATCTATCTATACTCCCCATTTTTGTCATAAAATGACAAAGGAAGAGCAAAAAATCTATGCAGCATCGTCTGAATCAGTCATCTCATCGAAAGCTGCCCCATCATCCTAGTGATGACGAATCCAACAAAGCCCACGTTGAATGTATCCAACAACTCCCTGAAGAGTAGTAAACTCGGCAGTGTGTTGATCAATTATTGTCTACAGCTGTGTAAGCTCTGCCATCATCCGAGCCTGCAGCTCGATCAGTACAGTCTTTTGTTCCATAAGTGCAATAGAAAGGTCAATGGGAACGACGCAGAAGGTAGAACAGACTCGGCATGAGGAGGAACTGAATCTATGGGAGGAGGAATAGAAGTAGACGACGATGGAATATCAAAGAACGGAGGAGCAGAGGAAAATGTAGGGAAATTCGAGGGATCAAAAGAAATGATATCATCAATAGGATCAGTCAAAACAGTCGGGTCAACAGGCTATGATGGCTTAGAAGAAGCATGTGACCTACTCTGAGCAATGGTAGTATAGCCAATCGGCTGGGAAACCTGCCTCGAAACCCCCTTTGGGAAACTCACTCCTAAGGCTATCACTAACCTATATATCAAACACGCATAAAGCAGCCCCACTCTCGTCCCCGTGACATGAAAAGCCGCAAAATCTATTGGCAAATGAAAGATGATAAATCAATAGAATCGCCATGCAGAAGGGCGTACGAAAATCGAGCCTTTTCCATGGGTAATGAAGAAGTATGAGACACGGGCCAAAGATTCGTACACACAATGCGCAACAGAATTTGGCGATCAGTAGGAAGAAAACTAGTGTGAATCGAATCGGGACCTCCATCCAACAGTGTGTTAAACATCGTCGAACGGACTAAAGAGTCCTTCGGAAGAGTATCGAGGGTCAAGTAAGGAAATAAGGGATGGATGACTCTGGGAATGTGAGCTATACTTGACACAATATCGGGAGTAATCCTAATCGTCTTCCCTTAAGAAAGACTTTAAACGACGAACTGCTAACGTCGTGGATGTTAGCGTAAAAATCATGAATAAGTAGACTCGGTGGAGGAACTAACTCGACCAACAACGGCTCCCAACCCTAGGAAATGAACATAGCAGCGAGGTTGGGGGGATAGATCGGATATAATGACCTCGCACTCATACAAAAGAGGTCTCAAAGAAAATTGCAACCCAAAGATGTCTTGGGCGACAATAGAAATGAACCTAGACCTACTAAAAGAGGTGGAGGTACTAGGAGTCAGAGCAGTAGTACGAGCTTTCTTAGGTGGCATCTGAAACAAGTAAGACCAATATATCAATAACTCGATATGATATGCATGAATGCTGACAAAACGAAGCAAACAAGGTAAATGAAATGTGCCCTATAGTGAATACACAACGACATGTCGTCATGCCTAGACGTAGGTGACGTGAAGACATGACACGTGCCTTGATGTCATGCCGCAGGGATGTGACGTCACCTTGTAGTGCCCATACCAAAACAATGTACACGACATCAACACAACCAAACCAAGACACGAGTGATCAAACCCAAACCAAGACCCAACTCCACACTTCCAACCGTAAACATGATAATCCAAAACAAGACCACCAAATCTCAAGACAACCTCAACCACTATCCCAAACGTCACGCCACAACTCATCCGAAACACAACCACATTCTCAACCACCAACTGATTCTAATGCAACCCAATCAACTAACAATGTAAAAATGAACAATAAAGTGAAGAACACACAAGAAACCGCAAAAAACGAGCCAAAATAATCCAAACAACTCAAATATTGGTGCAAAATGATGTGGAAAAGTGAGGAAAACTAGGCGATTCGTGAAAACATGGAGTATAACTCAACAAATTAAGTAAACACTCAAAACTCAAACAAATTTGAGAAATCGAGAAATAATAGGTTTTGAAGCAATACCTTAAAAATCTGTTGAAAACTACCAAATGATGAATGTTATATGGTAAATAAGTGATTATTAGTATGAATTTGAGATTGGTGGGTGAAATTTTGAGAGAAATTGAAGAAAATTTATAATTTTTGTGTAAAATACTTGAAAAATAACGTTAAAATTCAAAAAAAATGGTCTGTCGCTCGAGCGATAGTCGAGCAATAAGCGAGCGAGCCAACTTCCACTTCTGTCACTCGAGCGTGGCTTAGCAATGAGCCAGTGAAAAACTTGTTGACGAAAATAGTATTGAATTTTTGAAAATAAAGAAAAATAGCATTTTTTTCTCAACAATACTTAAATTATACAAGTTAAGCCCTTGACAACCCGATGAACTCAACCATGCATGTATTCACAAGTAGAGCATTATCAATAAAAACTTTCCCCCGTACTTAATCAAGTTTAAAATGGAGTAAAGTGTATAAGTGACTCACGCGTGTTAAATATCACTATTCTCTCGTGAACATGACTCTAAACCTTAAATTTGTGAGAAATGACATGCTAATGTCACTGTTAAATAAGAGGTTTCCTTATTAATGAAAGTCGAACCCATAAGATTTTTAAGACCAGAAAACGAGCTCGATTACATAAATATTTTTCTTTTCTCCTCCTAAATTTGAGCATACAACTTTTATGTCGTTTTTCTCATATTTTACATTTTATGTGCAGACTTTTGTCTATTAAGTGACTAAATTGACCCATATAACGAATTTTAGGTCGGTTAACCCAAGTCAGTTGATCATAGGCACCAGGTTATAAAAAAACCTCTCGGGTATAATTACTCGAGTCAAATAGGCTTTGAACAAAATTATAGGATGAACAAGAACCCCTTTTTTTATTGAATAATACTGTAAGATTTATCATGAGCTAAGGTCCTATGTTTGAATACACATAGTTTGTAGAGGTAAACTGAAAAATATGATTAAAGTGTTCATAAAATTAGCTTGAATATGAAAGCAGGATGGACATTAACGTGTCCATCATGGACACCAAGTATAATTATGGTTTATGTTTGAACATTCAAGGGTCAAAAGACGAAGAATGAGGACCAAAGTGCTACTGGGGTCAATATTTGGAAACCTCAATTGGCAATTTTCCTTAATTTTATTTGCATCTTAAAAAATGTAATTTATTTGATTTTATTAATCATTATGTTATATTTGATTAATATTTACTTTATTTGCAGAGTTTGGCACATTTTTTTTTTCTATTTTTTACGCTTTTATTTAAAAAATTTGAACTCATGATTGAATTTTTTCCGTTTACCTCCTTGAATTTCAAGATTTTGTAAGCATGTTCATTCGCTACTTTATTTGTTTGACTATGTTATTCATTAATGCCCTATTCAATAAGGATTAAAATTTAATTTTTAATAGATTTTAATAAAAGTTAATAAAACGTGTGATTGAAAAGTTATAGGGTCCATGAAATATGTAGCTAAAATTAATTATTGATTTTGATTTAAATTGAAATTGAAATTTTAATTCAAGTCAAACAGGAACAATGGCGTAATACTATCAATCCTTAAATTAAAGAAGATTTCAAAGAAAAAAAAATTGAATTTAATGCTTTTGTTATTAATTTTATATTCTACGGTATTCGAAAAAATCCCAGTTGGGTAAAAATTCTTGGCACTTTGCCACTTAAAAATTCACTACAAATGATTTTCAAACTTACAGTCTACCAGATTAGACGATGAAACGTACTATCTGATGTCCTGACTGCAATTTCAACAGTTTTCTTGGATTCTGTGCTCCTGCACCAACTCCCGCGGCAATTTTTAGAGCTTTTCTGGATTGCGCTATCCTGCAGCAACTCCTAATTTTGTGGAATTGTCTATCTCCTGTGGATGCACGAAGAACGTCGCGTTCTTCACCAAATGGAACTCCAGCTTCCTTCCCTTGATCTTCAGAAACTTTGACAGATACAGATGAAGCATCAGTTTGGTATTTGGATTCAAGATCTGATATTTTCTCACCGCCAAGAACAATACACTATGAAGTATGAAGGTTGAATGCTTCAGAGGATGAAAAGAATATGAAGGCTATGTGTTTTCTAAATAATCAACTTTAGAAATCTCGTTCTGTAGTTTTAGGATATTATAGGTAGGTTATGAAATGGATGGACTGGGCAAAAAGCCTTTAAAATATGAATTAAGAAATTCTCGGATAACACTGTCGCTCGAGTGCAAGTCTAGCGATAGTCAAGCGACGTGTTGTCACTCGAGTGAAGGCGAAGGCGAAGCGATAAGACGAGGTTTTTGTTTTTGAAGTTCGAGCCAAACCTTGGCGACAGTCTAGCGAAAATGCACGCCGTTTTTTCCTTCTTTTCCATTCTCGAATCATAAACCTAAAATATCCAACTTTCACTATTTGCACACTGCTCCTTGACTTTTTACAATATATCAAATTTAATCCATGTTATTCATAGAGTAACCAATTACATTAAATACATAACATAAATATTATAGTAAAATAAATTTATAATACCAGTAATTCATAGAAATAAAAATAATTAATGACAATAACTTAAACTCTGTTTTTGTCTCAAGAAAAAAAAAAAAAATTATTTTCTAAGCAGTTATCTGATTAATGCCCAAATCCGACTTGATAATTATGATATAATTCTTAATTAAGATGCTTATGAAATTCTAGACTCCCAAATTTATTCATGGTCAATATTCTGCATTTCAACCTTTTTAGGAAGCATGATGGATAGTGATATTTTTGTGCCTTGGCCGATTTTTGCTTTGATAAAGTCTCAATTTGCTATATATTTACACAATTAGATAAATTATTCTAACTCCTTAAACCTGAAAATTATTTGACGATATCAGTATAGTTTATACACATGTAAAGAAATTATTTTAGAAGGAAACTAGGGCTCGTTTGACACAACGTTTTTGGTGCACCTCTTTCATGCGTTCCTACTTAAACTTACCTCGCAATTCATGGCTATCAAAATCACGATCTGGATTATAAGATCATACAATCCTATGATCCAAAAAGACAAAATGATACAATCGTATGCAGAATGGCATTAGGAGGTCATTTAGAATCATATAGAGTGGTTCGTAATCGCATTAGGATCATACTAGGATCTTAGCCCATGTTTGTTATAGATTAAAATCAGATTTTTAGTGAATTTTAATAAAAGTTGATGAAATATGTGATTAAAATTAATTGTTGACTTTGATTTGAGATTAAAATCAGATTTTAATATGTACCAAACGGGACTTAATAAAAAATAGTACTAATGCAAAATTTGAAAATAAACAATTTTTGTGTTAGTTTCAATAATATCTCTTCTAAGAGTATCTCCAAGAAACCCTTTAAATATGAGATGCTCTCTATTTTAAAGAGTCATCATTTAAAACTATGCTCCAAGAGACTCTTTAAATTAACATTTTAATTTAGAGAGTGTGTTTGAATCTCCAAATTTGGAGAGCTAAAACTATGCTCCAAGAGACTCTTTAAATTAACATTTTAATTTAGAGAGTGTGTTTGAATCTCCAAATTTGGAGAGCCAAACCCACTCTATATATATAATTAAATGCGTTCAAAGTGTTTCAATTTTCAATGTAGGAAAACAATAAAATAATCTAAAGAAAAGTCAGTTAAAATAAAATATAAAGAAAAATAATAAATATTTTTTTAGAGATGTAAAATTAAATATTAAATATAAAGAGATTGTTGGAGTATTTCAAAATTTTAACTCTTTAAATTTATAGATGCTCTTCAAATGATAGAATATGCTCTTTAAAAACAAAGAGTCTCTTGGAGATGCTCCAATGAATAAATAATAGAACAGCTAGCAAATGGTTGAATGTTCTTGGATCTTTCGAAGGATGAAGATTCTTGTACATTGGGGGCCCGACAACCTTCCAATAGGGGACTACCATGAGGCCATTATGTCAAGCCTTATGGAGCCCCCAATGTACCCATAGCACTACTCTCTTTCGAATGTGTGTTCCACAAAAACCTTGTGTGGACCTTTCCAAGGTAGTTAAAAACTATTTTTTAGCTTTTTATTGTTTGTATTTAGCTAGTTATTGATCTATATTTTTAATTTTAGAATTTTATTTGATCCTTCTTGAAATTTTAAATTAATTTTTTATAGGATCTTGTAATTCTCAATCAATCGGCAAAAATATGAACAAGGCCTTCTAAACCAAAAAAAAATAAAAATAATTGAAGATATTTTTCAGGTTCACATTGTATGATATTCATTTTAAATATTTTCCAAACGTTACATTGCCGACTAGAGGAAATATTAAAATGTATTTAGTCTCGAATCGATTCATCAATTATTAAAAGAATTCAAAGAAAAAACATGTAGCATTTAAAAAGTTGAATTTCTTGTAATATTGATGTCTAATGAATAAACGATCAAATCTAAAATTGGTCTTCAATGAGTTCTATCTATATTCCAATACTTCTGCCTAAAAATAATAAAAATAGAGCGAAAGAGAAAGAGAAAATCTAATATTATAATAGAATTGATAATCTAGTTTCCTTTATTCACTATCCACATTACAATAGAACCACAAAATAAGCCAAAAATCCAGCTTTTTACATTCGAAAGCATTCTTTTGTCCCAAGACTTGTCGTTCATGTGTGAAAAAACGGGCGTTGCTTTGGATATCACTTAAAAGTTATGGATTACTAAATTAACAACTATTAAGTTACCGAATGATTATTAATTATCCATTTTTAGTTTTGACCCAACGTGCGGAATTAATCAATCAAAGGTAACAAGTGACTTTTAATTGTTTCTAAATGGTTAATCAAATAAGTCAATTTCCCCAAGTTTGAATACCGCAATAATAAAGAAAGCAATAAATAACAAACACCAAAATGATGACGGTAAAACCTCAATTGGGTAAAAACTCCAGGACTAAGCCAATTACCTCAACTATAGACAATACGAAGTGAGTTACAATCAGATTCTATCTAACCAACTCCACTAACCTTACCGATCTATTTCTTGCTAACTCCAAGGTTTGCTTCAAAATCTTCTTCAATTGTCTCTTCCTAATAGAATTCCAAGAACTTGCTCCAAGGCCTTGTGCTTTTCCTGCGTTTGTAGTCTAACCTCTCTCTACCTCCAACAACCTCTGAAATTTTACAGAGAAAGTACATTCCTATAACCAATAGAAAGTATGTGGTGTTTCGGTTTAATGTGTTTGATATTTTTCCAAAACATGTGGTTTGCATGATCTCAAGAAGAAATGATGAATCACAATGAAATAATACGTTCTTGGATCTTTAGAGAATAAGATGAGGCAACGAAAATAATGAAAACTGCCTTAGAATTTTGTCCAATGGCTTGAATATTTATAGGAAAGGATAATTGGGTGGAATGTGCTGGAAAAATCTGTTTCGTAATAAAACTGTCACTCGAGCTACATCTCGACGACGGCCTCTCGCTTAAGCGAGAGTCAGGTGACAAGTGAGCAATGAAGATTCTATTTTTGTCGCTCGAGCAGTGTCCAGCGATAGGTTAGCGAAAATGCAGCGCCGTGATTCTCCTCTTTTCACGCTTAACCTAATTTATACAAATTGAACCGTAAGTCCTTAACTCTTACAACACGTTACAAAGTAGTCATTTTGTTCACAGAATTGTCAATACTAAAAACCTAACAATGTGCATTCCTAAATCTTAGCATACCAGGTATTATCTCCACGAATATGCGACACAAGGCCTTGAGTGAAAATTGTTGATTTTGTTGATTCCTCTCCCACACCCACTTTGAAGAAACAAGGCCATAAGTGCAAATTGAGAGCTGTGGAGACGAAAAACCCTTGGGCGTTTAATTGGTTTTTGCTTTCACAAACCAGTTTATCAAATAATTTAACAAAAAATGACAATAGAGTTGCATTGCGCCAAGTTTGGTTGATCGAGGGGTTTGCGCCAAAATAAAAGGTTAAGGGGGACAGTCCACAAAATCACTAAGGGTGTGTTTGATTGCCAA
>CAIGRS010256483.1:0-10450 GCA_903798395.1 Fraxinus floribunda | reverse complement strand
TTTTTTTTTTTTTTTTAATGATGGTGATAATAATGTGTTCAATTTTTTGAATTCCAGGTGAATTTTGTTGTGAGATTTTATTGAGTCGCCTGACCGGATAACTGTTTATTTAGTGAATTATTCTTTGATTAATTGATGGGAAAAGGAGAGCAAAACTATGGTAAGAGTGATAATTTGGGTGCTAAATCGGAGTCTGAAGGAGAAAATTATGTTCCATGGTCGAAAGATGTGGGGGAGTGTGAAGAAAAGTATCAAGTNAGATTTTATTGAGTCGCCTGACCGGATAACTGTTTATTTAGTGAATTATTCTTTGATTAATTGATGGGAAAAGGAGAGCAAAACTATGGTAAGAGTGATAATTTGGGTGCTAAATCGGAGTCTGAAGGAGAAAATTATGTTCCATGGTCGAAAGATGTGGGGGAGTGTGAAGAAAAGTATCAAGTAAGTCGGGAGTACGGGTTGTCCAGTGCTGATGTTGAGAAAAGGAGATTGATCTATGGGTTTAATGAGTTGGAAAAACACGAGGGGACATCAATTTTTAGATTAGTTCTGGATCAGTTCAATGATACGTTAGTCAGAATTTTACTTGTGGCTGCTGTGATATCCTTCGTGTTGGCATGGTATGATGGAGAGGAAGGTGGGGAGATGGAGATAACAGCGTTCGTGGAACCTCTAGTGATATTCTTGATATTAATTGTGAATGCCATTGTTGGGGTTTGGCAAGAAAACAACGCGGAGAAAGCACTAGAGGCATTGAAGGAAATTCAATCAGAGCATGCAAATGTTCTTCGCGAGGGGAGAAAGATTTCAAATTTGCCAGCAAAGGAGCTCGTTCCAGGGGACATCGTGGAGTTGAGAGTTGGAGATAAGGTTCCAGCAGATATGAGGGTTTTGAGTTTGATCAGCTCGACCCTTCGAGTTGAACAGGGGTCCTTGACTGGAGAGAGCGAAGCAGTAAGTAAGACCACTAAGGCTGTCTCAGAGGATGTTGATATTCAGGGGAAGAAGTGTATAGTGTTTGCTGGGACAACAATAGTGAATGGCAATTGCATTTGTCTGGTGACGCAGACAGGGATGAATACTGAAATTGGGAAGGTGCATTCTCAGATTCATGAGGCGTCGCTGAGTGAGGAAGATACGCCGTTGAAGAAGAAATTAAATGAGTTTGGAGAGGCTTTAACTGCTATAATCGGAGTAATATGTGCTTTGGTTTGGCTGATTAATGTGAAATATTTCCTTTCTTGGGAGTTCGTTGATGGCTGGCCGAGGAATTTTAAGTTCTCATTTGAGAAGTGCACTTATTACTTTGAGATTGCCGTAGCATTGGCAGTTGCTGCTATTCCTGAAGGTCTACCTGCAGTTATTACAACTTGCTTGGCCCTTGGAACCCGGAAGATGGCTGCTAAGAATGCACTTGTTCGAAAGTTGCCAAGTGTTGAAACTCTTGGTTGCACGACTGTGATTTGTTCAGATAAGACTGGTACTTTGACTACCAACCAGATGGCTGTGGCTAAGCTAGTTGCCATGGGTTCCAAGGCAAATACACTTAGATTATTCAATGTGGAAGGGACCACTTTTGATCCTTTAGATGGTAACATTCGAAACTGGCCAGTGGGTGATCTAGATCTTAATCTTCAAATGATTGCTAAGATTGCTGCCGTGTGCAATGATTCGGATGTGGAAAAATCTGAGCATCATCATGTTGCCAATGGAATGCCCACTGAGGCGGCATTAAAGGTACAGAGTATGAAAGTGTTTTTTCTGCAGTCTGCACATGATTTAGTGAGCTTTTATACAAATAAACTTCACTATTTTGATTTCCATTCCTTTATATGTTCATGTAAGGAAATAAACATGATAATAAGGCTTCTTGCATGTTTCTCAAATTGGAAAATTGCTTGTCTGATGAATGAAATTAGACTCCTGGCCTTAAGGATTTAGGATGACATGGTTAGTCTTGTTGCTGGTTCTGGACAGTATTTAGTGCTTTTTGCATGGTCATTTCCTTTGCGTTCACTTGTTTTTGTGCCTCTTAAATAATTTGCTGACAGATGGTGGAAGCTTGGTGCCCATATAAACATTTCTTGCATGCTTTTTGCTGCTAGGAGTGAGTAAATAATATTTGAATGAAAAAAAGATTCTTGACATGATTGTTTAATGCACAGGTTCTGGTTGAGAAAATGGGCCTTCCTAGTGGATTACCTTCTGGTGCCTTCTCAGGTTATGATGGTGTATTGAGTAAGTTTGTGTACCCTATTGAATTTTTTTATATAAATCATACGAGTTAATATGCTGATATGTGCTCGTATTATTTGGATGCCTTCAAGATTGCTCCCACATGTGGAATAGAATTGAACAGAGGATTGCCACCCTTGAGTTTGATCGAGATAGAAAATCCATGGGAGTCATTGCACATTCCAGCTCAGGGAAAAAGTCCCTGCTTGTGAAGGTGAAATCTGTGTTTCCTGTATTCTTCTTTTATACATTCACCTGACTTTCTGTAATTAGTTCTGTGAAGAAAAAAGATTACCGAGTCATGGCTTTCACTGAGTGATGTTCTGAGATGCTTCAATTAGACTTCTTCATTACACTGACCAAGGGATTAAACTATTTCTATTATCTAATGCTGCACTAGTTTAAACCCCAGTTATCTGTATTACGTGTGTGTGTATTCTGAATTTGCTGCATATTCAAAGTCTTTTTAGCCCTTGTTTGGGCTCCATCATTTCCAAAATACATTTTTCCTAAACTCATTTTTAACCATACATTCTTCCATAAAATAATATCACACGTAATAACCAAAACTTTTCCTTATCTTTTAACCACACTTTCTCCAACTCACTATTTCAAAATACATTTTTTCCAAAAATCACATTAAAATGGAGCCTAAACAGGGGCTTAATGTTTTTAACTTCTTAAGATTTCTACAAATTATATACTACATTTTGGCAGGGTGCAGTAGAGAATTTATTGGAAAGAAGCTCTTTCGTGCAATTGCTCGACGGCTCTATTGTAGAGTTAGATCAAGAGTCGAGGGAAACTATTTTGAAAAGCCTCTATGAAATGTCAACTAGTTCATTACGAGTTTTGGGATTTGCATACAAGGAGGATCTCACGGAATTCGCTACATATAATGGCGATGAAGACCATCCAGCTCATCAGCTCTTACTCTATCCTGCAAGTTATTCTTCAATTGAGAGCAATCTAATTTTTGCTGGCTTGGCTGGTTTGAGAGTAAGTTTTTAAGCTTGGTTCTTTAAGTACATCTTTTCTTTGGAGTCCCTACTATTATATACAATTTCTTGTTGTTAGCAAGATAATAACGAAATTGCTTGTTTTTTATGTTATTTTTCAAAAGGATCCTCCTCGCAAAGAGGTCCCTCAAGCAATCGAGGATTGCAGAACAGCTGGCATTCGTGTTATGGTAATTACAGGAGACAACAAAAATACAGCTGAAGCTATTTGTCATGAAATAGGTGTTTTTGGGCTCCATGAGGACATCAGTTCAAGAAGCTTGACAGGAAAGGAATTTATGGAGCTTCCCGGCCATGTGAAAGCAACACATCTAAAACAAGGTGGAGGGCTTCTTTTTTCTCGGGCTGAACCAAGGCATAAACAAGAGATAGTGAGGTTGCTTAAGGAATCAGGGGAAGTAGTAGCAATGACGGGGGATGGAGTGAACGACGCGCCTGCCTTGAAATTGGCCGATATTGGGATCGCAATGGGTATTACTGGAACTGAGGTAAGTGCAATACGAATTAGAATCCCCAATTAACCAGATTATGCATTAAGAGTGGGTGAAGGGCTATCTTGGAACGTTTATCTTAATGTGAGTTGAAAGGGATATGGTGAACCAGTGTTGCATGTGCACTTCTTATTTCAATTGAACTGCATGAATATGTTCATTCACCAACTATGTTGCTTGTGTACTTATTTCAATTGAACCGCATGGATTTGTTTGTTCACTGACTATGGTGACCTGAGAGATAATTTATCTTGATTACATTTCAACCTTCCAGGTTGCGAAGGAGGCTTCTGACATGGTTCTAGCAGATGATAATTTCAGTACAATAGTTGCTGCTGTTGGTGAAGGCAGATCCATTTACAATAACATGAAGGCTTTCATCAGGTTATAATTTACTCTTACCTTCAATTTATTTCTTCACCAAATTACAAGACTGGGTGCTAGTATATTATGTGCAGGTTCGCTTATCAGCCCTTTCTCACTAGATGCATGAGTAATCTGAATGTGAGATTATCGAGACTATGGACAATAGTTAGATCTATACCTAGAAAAAAATAAAGCTAATAATTGATTTGAACAGGTTTAACATACCAACCCCAATATACGAAAAATCACAAGGGAGTTTAAATCATTGTTAGTGACTTGTCATATGCTGGGCTTGTGTGGTTTTTAGACCTGAGCCATCATAGATGTCTTATGCATGAGTTGCTATGTTATGTTATGGCATAATGGCTTTGCCTGGACCATAGGTTTGGTATAGCCTTTAGTAATTATGGCACCTAATTTTATGAGGCATGTGAGTGCACAATCAAGGATCTCAGCTTGATTGCACAATTGATGGGAAGCATATGTATACATACAGATTTAAATAGCTTCATGAAAGCTGAAAAGTTAAGTACACATTACTATTAACCTTCCCCCTCGTAGTCACCTGTGTCCAGGTCTTGTTGGTATGACCAGTACACACTTATCTAGATGTTTTCTTCCTTAAAAGTCCTCAGATTTAAGGGCTGTAAGTACTACTTGGTTTGTACAAGAGAATGTGAACAAATACAGGGCTACATGCGTGCATCTCCACTGTGTTTTCTGATATTTCAAACCTGCAACTGAAAGATGCCTTATTAGTATTAAATTGCAGTTAACTGCCAGTAATTTGTCCGGTCGAGGAAGAATGTTTTCATAGTTTTCAGCATGTTATGCTTGTGTTTGGGATTATGCAAGAAGTTACACTTATAAATGAGACTTAAAAGTTCTTTCTTTTTTTGCAGATACATGATTTCCTCAAACATCGGTGAGGTTGCCTCAATATTTCTTACAGCTGCTTTAGGTATCCCAGAGGGTCTGATCCCAGTTCAGCTTCTGTGGGTTAACCTGGTTACCGATGGACCGCCAGCTACAGCCCTGGGGTTCAATCCACCAGACAAGGATATAATGAAGAAACCTCCACGAAGAAGCGATGACTCATTGATCAGTGCTTGGATTCTCTTCCGATATCTAGTATGTTTGATTCTTTTCACCTCCTATGCATGTTTGGCTGAACTTAAAGAAATTCCTTGTAAGTTTAACTTATAAGTAAGTAATTTTCAAAACAAATAATTAATTTAGCCTTTGTTTGGTGGCCTTTTTTTTTTGGAAAAACGTTGTTTTGAATAGTGAATTTTTGGAGAATGTGTAGTTAAAAAGTAGGGAAAAGTTTTGAGTTTATGTGTAATATTTTATTGTGTGAATGTGTAGTTGAAAATGAGTATGTAGAAAAAAGAGTTTTGAAAGAATGGAAGACAAACCAGGCTTGGTTAAAGTTAGAACAAATTACTTATTTTTGAAGTGACTCTTTATTGTTATCATAACAAAGCCCCTGTTTGAGCCCTATTATTTAAAAATTCATTTTTCCGAAACTCATTTTGTACCACATATTCTCCCAATAAAATATTCTACACGTAAATCCAAAACTTTTCCTTACTTTTTAGACCCACATTCTCCAAAAAATCACTATTACAAAATCTGTTCTTCCGAAAATTGTGGCTCAAACAAACCCTAAGTTACCTTTTCACTTATTATACGAAAATTAACCTCAACCAAATATATTTAGAAACAAAATTCCCTTAAAAACGTAAGTTTTAGTTTACTTTTCAGCTTACCCAAATATGGATGTGTATTTAATCTGTAATTTTAAACGTTTATGCAGGTGATTGGATCTTATGTTGGTATAGCAACTGTGGGAATCTTCATTATCTGGTACACTCATTCCTCTTTCTTTGGCATTGACCTCAGTGGAGATGGTCACAGCCTTGTCACTTATTCCCAGCTTGCCAACTGGGGTCAATGTCACACCTGGACAAACTTCTCTGTTTCGCCTTTCACAGCTGGAGCACAAGTGTTCTCATTTGATGCAAATCCATGCGACTACTTCCAAACCGGTAAAATCAAGGCCATGACTTTATCGCTTTCTGTATTGGTTGCCATCGAGATGTTTAATTCCTTAAATGCCCTTTCCGAGGATGGAAGTCTCTTATCGATGCCTCCTTGGGTCAACCCATGGCTCCTTCTGGCTATGTCCGTCTCATTTGGCTTACACTTCTTGATTCTATATGTGCCTTTCCTTGCTCAAATATTCGGCATTGTACCCCTAAGCGTGAATGAGTGGGGATTGGTACTGACGGTTGCGTTGCCAGTGATTTTAATCGACGAGTTTCTCAAGTTTGTGGGACGGTGTACAACTGGCGTTGGAAAGGCGAATGCGAGATACTCTAAGCACAAGTCTGAGTGAAAATAAATAAAGATCCATACATTATTCATAAAGCCTTTTTAAGGGCTGAACTTTTGAATCCCCTTTTCCAGCCTGGAGCATGTTTGTTAGGTTTAATTGGACATTATTGGTTAGACATTTGCATCATCGTACGCTAGAATTAACTAGGACTTAGTTTGTTTAACACCTTGATTGCCTATTATTGCCAAATCCCTATACACTTGAGAGGAATGGAATTCTACTACATTATTTAGCAAATTTTTTATGTGAATTTTTGATACCATTACGTACATGCAAGTACAACTGTTATTTATTTTGCAAATTTTTGATATGGTGAATTGGACAGGATAATACTTCCATATTAGTGTGTACTCGAATGGTTTAGCAGCTGTGACATGGGTGAAAAATATGTTTTCTGGCGATTGAAATTTGTGCATCACCACCTAAATAATTGATAAAATTCCATGCTATATAAATGTTTGATAACCCAATTCTTCTTCTTTTGGCTGGATGACTACTTTTAATGTCCCAGCAAGGATCAAAATTACTTTTGCTAAGGAAAATATCATAAGTTAACAAATCATTTTGAGAAATTCACGTGCTAACGTAGTGAGTGGTAAGAAGTATCAATGATATGCTATAACTTGGGTCACTCAGTTTAGTTTCAGATTTAATACACGTCATATTCCATTGCACAGTGTCTTTCAAATAAATTGAAATTGCTTGGTAGGCAGCAGTTATGATATCATAATTGATCTTTCATGTAATTGTTAAATGACATCCTAAACATAAAAATAGTGAAACGATGGTTATGGCAATGTCTTTAGATTAGAATTAATCTACTTTGCCAGATATTTTTAATAAATTGATTGATGGAACGAGGTATGGCAACAAGTAATTGAATGTTAGTGTTGATTGTTTTTTTAATTGGTAAATGATATAATACTATATGGCATTCTATCAAGGAGGTTTTTAGATTAAAACGCTAAAATGGGTATTTTTCAAAATTTTATAACAATATAAAATGTGACATAATAGTAGATTGATGTGACAAGCAGGGATTATGTAGATGGTCTATTGCATATGACTTTCTCTATAGACATTTTTATTAATTTAGATTAAAAAAGGGCATGAGATGGAGGGGTGAACTTAAAACTAAATTAAAAGTTCAATAACACAATGAAATTAAAATTTAGGGATTCAATTGAAATTTGCCAATAGTTGAGTAAGCATATATACAATTATGTTTTAAGTAAGTTTGGTCTGTTTTAAAAATATCATTTTTGAATATATTTAAAGAAATTGCATTTTTTCAACGCAATGCCATCCATAGAAAGTGATTTATTATAGATGAAACAGGGACCAATATTTTCTAACTGAATATAAAAGAGGTAGTTACTGTTCACATGCCTTTATTCTTGTTGGCTTAGCTGAGCCGCTTGGAAGTGAGTGGCTTTTCATAAGACATCTTTTCATCCAAGAGAGAAGTGTTCCTTTTTTCATTTCTATTTCTAGAATATTCATTTGCTGGCTTCCCTTTTCCTGTTTCTTTCTAATTATGAAACCGTTCTTAAAATCTATTGAGAATTGTGTACAAATTGTGGAAATTTGTTCTCTTTTAATTTGTTCGTCTCTGATGATAAGCAGTTGAAAGTGATTTTATATTTTTTTGTAAATTTGGCACATTAATTTATACAACATTTCTTCTACACTTTCTGAAGTAAAAAAATTAGTGTCGACCCTTTTGTTAGATAATGCAAAAAAATTTATGTACTTCTCTCTTTCTCTCTCTCCTTGAATTGAAGGCTTGTGGTGTATTTTGGTAAGTAATTTGAAGTTAACATTTAGCACTGCAATATAAGGTTTCAGAGTTTATATGTGGCTCACTGGCTTCCCACCTTGCATAATTATTACTTTTGGAATGCTCTGGTTGTCTAAATCTTTTCATATCTTAGCATACACATTAGGAAATGTCTTTGGCCCACTGCAGTAGTTTTTACAGCCATGTGATGGCAGTGGAACATTAAAAATCTCCAAGATTTATGGGAGGGGAGAGAAGAAGAAAAAGAGATAGGAGTGGGGGTGTTCTGAAGTTGCTGGCCACACGAGCTTTTCTGATAAGGCACTACAATTTTGCCTTTTGATCTTACTTAAGGATGTGCTGCTTTTTATGTGCCTGTTTCTTGAACAATTCGGCTATTGGCTCGAGTGATAACTGATAAGCTATATTTCTTATTAATAACCGATTGCCCTTTTTAGGCCATAAAATGAACCTAATGTACTATAAGGGGAATGAATATACCTAGGTGGTCGTTCACCAACTCCTTGGTGATCATGTAGACTGTAGTTGTGTAGTATTGCTCTACTCCAACCAGTTTTTCATTTACAATAGGCTTGACAACACTCAAATATCAGAATGCTTTGATTTCTCTTTTGCCAGATTGTCCAAAACTGCAATATATGATACTGCATCAACCTTAACTGCAGATTTTTCCTTATCATTATCAATGTGAATTGCGATCGACGTTGACCGGTCAACGTCCGCCCGGGCTGGGATGGTGGGCTGGGTCTGTCCCTGGTAGCCTGTAATGTGGAACTTGGGGCAGCCTAAATGGAATAAGTAAAAACATCAAGCCCAATAAGAAATCGATGTAGGAGAGAGATGCAATTGCATGACCCGTGAAAAAATGACACGTGCAGTCCATTTTTAAGAGTCTAGAAGACTAAATACTTTAGACCGTAAGAATTCAAGGGGCCTAAGGAAAATAAATCCTAGGGCATATCTTCAAAAAATGTTTGACCCAATTTCACTTGAGACCATCATTTAATGGGCCATCATTAAATTGGGCCGAATTTGAGGGCCCATTAAATGATTCTCACTCTCTGCAACGCGTTTCAATTGGGTGTGTCCATCTAACCTGTAAAACTTATCGAGAGGAAATGGTTGAAAATACCCAGGTGACCCGGCCCATTTTCCAAAATAGCCGTTGACCAGTAAAAAAAAACTAATAAAACTTATAAAGGCAAAAGACTTTCCCATGGTTGAAAGGGGTAGAGTGTAATTCTCTCCATACAAGATTTATTCTTCTTTTGTAGCCTAGACAATGAAATGGAAGCTCAACCACAAGCTATTAGAGGTATGATTTACTTTGGTATTGATGGATGCATGATATCTTTTGTAGCCTAGACAGTGAAATGGAAGCTCAACCACAAGCTATTGAGGTATGATTTATGGATGCATGATATGAAAGTTGAGAAGAGATTATTGGAAGCATTTAATTCTAGTAATTGGTATCAGAGCCTCCTTCTCATTTTTCATGGTTGTGTCATATCTCTTCCTTTTGGAGATTCTCGTATTTTGGAAGAACTTTGGTTTTCTAACGTGAAGATTATGTCAATGGGGGAGCCAAAAAAAAAAGGGTAAGCCATCCAATTTTCCATTTACTAGAATTTGGACAACAAAAATCGTCATTTTTCATTTAGTTGCTAGAAAGAAAGAAACCACAGAAAGGGAAAACATTTTCTTGCTCAATATAGATAGAAAGAAGCAGTTACCAGCCACTGTTGAGAGAGGTGAAGCATTCTACGCTCTCTAGTGGCCCTCTTTGAGGCAGCCATTGGCACTAGCTGCAACCCGCAACACCACAATGACCGTCGGTTCGTGGCCTAGCTTTGGTCCAATGTGTTAACAATTAATGTTGATGGAGACAACTTTGGTGGTGTTGTGCAATCCAAGTTCTTCTATCTTGTCTGATAGCTTTTTACAAGTTCAAACATGCTTTTGCCTTTCTAATCTTACTTGAAAAGAGTTAAGTTTTGGGGTACTTTTTAAATTGCCCTTATCAAACATACCATTTTTGACTTTGCCCTTTTTTTTAGATTCACCACAATAGCCGTCCCACGCTTGAAAGACAAAACTATCCTTAAAATAATATACAATTACAAATATATGGTATTGT
>CAIGRS010256470.1:0-10621 GCA_903798395.1 Fraxinus floribunda | reverse complement strand
TAATATCATTTCTTTCTTGTTTAAACTGATAATACACTCCCTGTATATTTTTTTTTATTAATGAAATTTCCTGATTATTTATCAAAAAAAAAAAATTGTAGCATCACAATACATCTTGATTTTTATACTTGATTGGCATAAAATGGAGTGCTTCACCATGCTTGTGGTATAGTTGTAAAAGTTTCTGCAACTAAAAGCTGTTTTTTTACAAAATGTCAATTAACTTTGTGCTACTTGTAATCTCCAAAAGTAAGTTTCATGGTTTGGATTGACATTAACAGTAGGAGTTGAAAAGCTGAATGATTTGTGTGCCATTTTAACTCGGAGCCTACATATGATGCCCAATTGCCAATCATAGGTAGGACTCTCTGTTTCAAGCTTTCAATATGTAGAAAGTACAGAAGTCAAATAGGATACTTTCGAAACAAGAGCTGGAAAGTGGACATTTAATTTAAAACGTCACAAAAACGAAAATGATTTTCAGTTTTTGACAGAAGGCACAAAAATTAGAGAAGAAATTTAGGTGTATGTTAAATACTTGACTAAGATACAATGACTAACCCTGTAATTTACAGGAATTCCATTAGAGAGTCGTCGTTGAGTGATTCCTGTATCCTCCTCATATATTTTTGTCATGCTTGTTTCTTGGTCTACTGGGACAAAGGATGGGCTTCGCTGCAATTTTAATTCCTGAAGCTGCTCTGAGGAAATTAATTCTCTAGGCACCTCAAGCTGCAGAAGTGAGAAACAAATAATAGTCAATAACAGCATCTTGATAATGGAGTCAGGTGAATGAAAAATCTTGTCCATTTCTTTATATTTTATCTTTTTGTAAGAAGGAATGGATGGGGGAGAGGATAATGGCACAAACATATCTCACAACAAATTTTAATATTTATCAATATATGTCTCTAGTCAAACGGACTTTTCTTTTGATAAAAAACCAGCCTTTTTAATTTTCATCCATATATCTTTCTCAAAACTGGAGGATGACCCGCAGGCCTAAATACCACCCACCCCGTAACAGAGGATCTGTAAATATAAAGCTTCTTAAAGATAAAAACCTCAGGCTCTGCTTCTATGGGTTCATTCAAACCAGTTTCAATTGCAACTAATATCTCTTCCGGTGTTATCTTGAATTCGGTTTCACCAATTCCATCAACGTGCACTTTCTTTGGAACACAAGCAACGATTGCTGCTGGAAGCGGTGCATATGATTTTCCATAATCAGAGATGAACTCCAACACCTTCGCACCAACAGAATTGACCTGAGACAGCGCATATAAAAAATGGTCAACTGAAGTATCTGTCTAAAAATTAACCAACGTGTTTTTATGCCCTCAAGATCTGTTAGTTGGCAGAAACTGATTAACACACTTCCAAATTTACAATGTCTCAAATTCCATCTAGTTCATTCATATCTGGCAAATCTTTTGTGAGTAAAAAGTCAATAAGATGCATCGTTGTTGGTCCAACACAATAACGGATTAAATAGTAAAGAGCCACCATTCAGAGAGGAAAGAATCAAGAATTACCTCCTCGAGGGTAACCGTGCCAGCGACAGCAACCAAACTTTCATGTCCTTGTCTTTGATCCATCACAGTGTGACCAAGTGCTTCGCTCTCCATAATGAAATCTAAATTATCCACTGATGATACGTTATCAATCATAGCAGCCAGTTGTTCACTATCTTTTAGCAGTGCATCCAAATAACGGGCCAATTCGCCTTTTGTGACACCAAATTCTTTAAGCCTTCTAACCTGTAAAGCACAAAATTCACATTTAACAAAAGAAAAAATGGGAACAACCTTAACTGTCATTAGAAATTTCTTGACAAGACAAGCATTAAAAAAATATTAACATTTACATCACCAATCACATTAATGCTAAGATTTCCAGAACCTTAGATTATGCTGAGTAGGAGGGTGAAGGAGGGTAGAGGTATGTGCATGGAGAATATGAATGAAAATAAGGAATGAAATGACAAACCTCTTGCACGGAAACTTTAATAGCATTTTGCCAATTTTGAGGTTCAGCTGTCACTGTAAGAGTGGTAACTGTGCAACCTTCTCTTCCAGAGTCACTATGGTCCAATTCAACTGAAGTAAATGGTGGATTTGAACTCTGAAAAACTCTTCAAATTAGAAAAAGAAGAAGGTAGCTTCAATGCAAAACTAATTTTACATATTAAAAGCACCTATGTATCAGGCAAACTATACAGGAGCAATAGTTTAAATTTTCAAATTCTTCTCCACTAGTATTCTTATTATTAGACTTGGAACTTTAAGTAGTTATAAAAATGTTTTTATTTAGTCTTGATTTAGTGGGTTTCCTGCTAGAATTAGATTCACTTTTCCTACTGATTTTAAGTTTTTCTAGTTAGAGTAGGAAAGGCCTGATTATTCCAACAAACATAACAATTAAATAGTATGTTCTTATTTCTAGTTCACAAAATTCTGTTTTTGTGAGTTTTAAGCCTAAAGCACTAAATCTCTAGTGTTTACTTTGACCGCAGTCAATAATCCTCTATTATTTCAATCCCTTTCATTATTTAGCTGGGTAAAGCTTCTTCCCTATCAACAAATAACAAAAAATATTAGGTGCTAAAATAAATAAGTGATGTTAGTCCACAATTTCAAATATTAAGACCCAAATAATTGTTTTTAATGTGACTACAACTAACTAAAAGTATTCTTTAAATTCAAAAGTAGAATTGATCCTTACGAGCATGTTTTGTGTAATTGTCCAACCCTTGAGCAGGTGAAGTGCTGTCTTCTACTTCTCCCCCTTCTAAACCACTATCCCTGGGTAATGTTTTCCAAAACCTAAACCGTCTCCCAAAAATAACTAAAACATCCTTTCTTCAACAACTCATCCCTGACCCATCATATTATTCATTGGCTACAAACTCCAAATCAAAGCTACCATTATAATTCGTCACAGAAGGCTTCATGAAAGAAATTCTAAAGCTGTCCAAGATGGCAAGATCCTACCCGTTGTTCCTACATGCATATTGGAAGACAATGGAAACTGCTATATTCAGCCCAAATTTGAAGTTGAGGAGAGAATTTCTTTACTAATTTACTCACTGTTTCTAATAAATTGCAAGAAGTCAAGTGACTTTCAAACCTAATAAATATCATTATTCAGCATACTAACTCTTGAAAAATAGCCCACTTCTGTAACTCATTTCCACGGATACATCGAACTCCACTACATAATTAGAAGATACTTTTTTATAATAGATTTTCTGGAGCTTTATAACACGAATTAAAAGGAAAAGGAAGTCAATGCACCTTGTATCTTGTGTTAATACGAAAATGCAAAGCAGAAAGAAATATCCTCTTCATCAACACATTTCGCAAATCACCATATGTGCGGACCTTGTTGACAGGGATCTGATACAAAATAGCATAGAACTTGTAAAAAATAATAATGATAAAATTCCAGAATACAAAGAACATAGAAAAAGAATAGGTACATCATCCCGTGGAGTATAGCACCGCTATCAACAAACAAAATAAAATCAACTCTAGCTAGTACTACTCCAACAGCAAAATATTTGACCATAAGCACAAGTCCAATCAAGCAGGGTGAGAAATCATAAGAGCCTCTAAATGTATCAGGGGATGTCGGAGTTTTGGTAGGCAAGCGATGAACTAAAGCTGTTAAATCTTATCACATAAAAATTATATCAACAAATAACTATATCGAAGACCCCATCTTGAATACGTTTGATAAGCTTATCCATGAGTGAAACAAAAATATATAGACTCGATGTCCAACCATGAATTCTAATAGGAAATTACCCTACACAACCCCTCTTCCCACCCAAAAGGAAAGAAACACAATTTTTTCGGGGGATAAATACAATACATAAATTCAACAAATAAAAAAAGTCCTACAGAGGACACAAAAAGGAAGAAATTACTTGCATGGGCACTGCAACGAATACTGAACCAATAATAGTTCACAAATTTCATCACCTTGCAAAACATATTAATAGAGAAATTCTGGAGCAATTCATGCTGAAATATTTGTGGAGACTTTGCATTTATATTGCTTCCAGGAAGGGACCAATTATGCTCAACAGGAGGACGAATGGCATGTCTTTCCTTCCTAAAGTTTTTCAATTGCTCCGTGGGAACAGATGACCTTTCATGAGGTAAACCACCTGTCAACCCAACTCCCAGCTTAGGAGCAAGAAAATTAGCCATTGCACCAAAAGCACTTGGGGTAGATGCTGCAGCCATACCACTTTCGGCGTCAGTCTGTCCAAAAACTGCCTGAAAAAGAACTTGCACGTAACTACCACTTCAAAAGGCTGAATGTTCATAGTGATTAAAGCACAAAGCTTGAACTGATGGCTCTACTTCTAACCAACATAATCTTCAAAAGATTAATTACAAACCACAACACATACTTCAATTTGGGTAACCGTCTTTGAAATGTTGTCAATGTCCCCCACAATGTACAAGGTGGCATTTGCTGGAAAGTACCAACGCTCGTGGAATTTTCTGATTTTATCTGCATCCCATTTTTTAATCTGCTCCTCCAATCCAATAGGGAATCTTTTGCTCAACTTGTTTTCAGAATGCAAGTGTTGTAACAACTATGATCAACAAAGGAAAAGAAGAGATTGGTAAACAATGAAAAACAAAAATAATACTCCATCCGTCTCATAAAAATAGGCTTATTTTCCTTTTTCGCATGTCCCAAATTATAGGACATTTTCATTGTTGAGACACTTTCATTGTTGAGATTATAGTTGATTTCTTAGTTTTCTATTATGCTCCTATTTAATGTACCGTGTTATCAACAAATATGAACTATTATTTAAACAACTATTTAATGTAAGAGTGTATTAGGAACAATATAAATAAAAATTATATTTCCAACTATATTAATTACATTTTATTAATCTTTGTGAAAGTGGAAGCAAACATATTTTTATGGGACAGATGGAGTAACAAACTACGACCACCTATGACCACCAATTGTTGTGTTACCTGACAATCAACACGATACTCTATGGTATTCATCATCTGTAGTTCTGACAAAATAGCACGTCTTTCTTTTTCAACTCGAGAAGCTAGAAATTTCGGGTGGAAAGCAATCTACATGCATTAAAAATTACAATTCATTAGTCAATAAAATTCACATGGCAAGAAGAAGAGTAAACAGTGTGTGGCTAAAAAAGTATAAAAGACGTTTATAGCTAACAATATGAACAAAAGATACAAATCAATAGAAAAGGAAAATACTTATTATACCTCATTCAAAGCATCCAGAACAACTGGCAGTAAATCACTATCAGAGCCCTGGAGATCAAAGACTAGCTTAAGACCATTGAAAATATATTGATGGGCACATAAAGCAAAATAGTCATAAAGTAGAGACAGAAAACTAATGGTAAGGATTAAGGAAACAATTGTTTGAAAGAAAAACACAAGCCAAAATATAGAAAATGTGACAAGCAGTGGCTGGTTTTTTTTGAGCTTCAAATGCTTCTACTATACAAAGATACAGAAATATTTCGTGCATGAGATGTATCATATTCATGCTATTTCCATCTTGGGGATAAGGTAGAAATGTTTACTTCCCTTCGACTGTCCTAATTTTTATGCACCTTAATTGCCTATCACTTCATCTAAAATTAATTCCGATTTCACTTTTATTATCTCAGGAAGCTTAAATTGACAAATAAATAAATATTTATAAAACCCAAATTAATGGCATGTTTGGTACAGATTAATATCAGATTTTAATCTAAGTCAAAGTGAAACAATCAATATTAATCACATCTTTCATGGGTCCCACAGCTTTTCAACCACACATTTCAAAAGCTTCTATCACAATCTACTAAAAATCTAATTTTAGAGTGTGTTTGGTGCACATTAAAATGAGAAAATGCATTCTTTTGATGTGATGTGATGAGAAATATGTGGTTGAAAAAGAAGGAAAAGTTATTGATGTGATGGAAAATATTATTTTATTGAAGAATGTGTGGTTGAAAATGAGTAGAAGAATGAGAATGAAAAAAATAATTAAAATATATTGATGGGCACATAAAGTAAAATAGTCATAAAGCAGAGACAGAAAACTAATGGTAAGGATTAAGGAAACAATTGTTTGAATGAAAAACACAAGCCAAAATATAGAAAATGTGACAAGCAGTGGCTGGTTTGTTTTTGAGCTTCAAATGCTTCTACTATACAAAGATACAGAAATATTTCGTGCATGAGATGTATCATATTCATGCTATTTCCATCTTGGGGATAAGGTAGAAATGTTTACTTCACTTCGACTGTCCTAATTTTTATGCACCCTAATTGCCTATCACTTCATCTAAAATTAATTCTGATTTCATTTTTATTATCTCAGGAAGCTTAAATTGAAAAATAAATAAATATTTATAAAACCCAGATTAATGGCATGTTTGGTACAGATTAATATCAAATTTTAATCTAAGTCAAAATCAAACAATCAATATTAATCACATCTTTCATGGTCCCACAGCTTTTCAACCACACATTTCAAAAACTTCTATCACAATCTACTAAAAATCTAATTTTAATCCCCACCAAACACCCTCTAAAAAAAAGAAAAGAAAAAAAGGTGCGACAAACCTTTGTACTGGTTGGTGAATGAATATGAAACACAGTATGATGGAAATCCGTATAAGCATTTGATCGTGCACCAGTTCCAAGAAGTTTCTCACGTTTCTTACTCCCAAGGAATGCTACATGTTCAATCATATGGGCTATTCCTTGCTCATCATCGTCCTCATCAATTGATCCCACATGCACTTCCATATGAGCTTCACACCTATATGTAACAAGGCATACCAATATGCACAAAAGTAAGACAATCAATGAGAGAAGTAGGAACCACCGAATTTCATTTGATTGTATTATAAAAGAATGTCTCACAAGCAACAAAACTGGGAAAGAAAATATACGCTGACAAATTTAAGTTGTTCTTTCCAGCAAAGATAAGAGAGGAACAATAGAAAGCAAAAGATGAGAAATGCTTTATATCATTTCTACGTGGCACAGGAAAATCAAATTTCAACCCTCCTGCACCTTGTTTTGATAGAAGGATGATGCAAATAAAGGACTAGATTCTATTTCCCTACCATGAGGTAGGGAAGAAGGTAAGGGATTATTAGAAAATTAAGAATAGATATAAGGATTTGCATAGTTGTAAACTATCAATCTATTTTTTCAATTTCAATAAACCATGTCTTTCACGTATCATTATAATCTAATAGTTGCATATATAGTAATCTACAAAGCATCAAGCGACTTTTAATTACTGCGAAAGCATAGTACCTATTTGGAGGGACTTTGTTAGGCAAAATGATGTAGCGAAGACCATTCTTTAATTGCCCTTTGTGGAGTTTTGGGTGAGATGGAAGCTTGTAACTCAAAAACTGCTCAAATTCTGTTCTTTCTACTTCGGGATCTAAAAAATCCAAACCCTGTTTTTCCACAACACCATCAGGCCAGGTTGTACTTGCTGCATGTGGCTCTTCAGGACCCACAGTAGCCAGTGGAACATGAACTTGTTTGACCTGTAAATCAACATGGAAGTATTAGTTAAAGGAAAAAAATTGGAACTTGTTGAAGTCATGAAAAAAACAAAATCGCCAAATACTTGCTATTTTGATGGCTGCTAAAAGAATGAAAGTAACTAACAAACAAATACCCAAATATCTAATATGACAAATAGTTTGAAACAAATATTACAATTGCAACTTACAAGATACAAAAAAGAGTTGTAGATGTGTCGATCAAAATATAAAAGTCGTAATAAGAGTTTCAAAAGGGTAAACAAATGCTAGTGAACTGGGGAGAATGTAAATCATTTGATATGTTTTCAAATGTATAAATTTAAGAAGACATACTCACGAAAAACAAGAAACTGACTGGAAGCGGCTGGGAGAAAATAACTCTAGTGACAGAAATAAGATCGATTATAATACAAAATCAAGCACTAAAAAATTAGCATCCAAATCCTCCTTGCGTGGGAGGAAATCAGTTAAGTCTTTTTTGGAACTTTTTTTCACTACCAATCTAACAAACAAGTAAACCAAGTCGTGATGCAAATAGTGAAAGCTTTTTATCATACATTTACAAAAATATAAGTAATCACAGAGGTTCCAGCAACACTAGTTATGGCTTACTTTAGCATTGTCAAGTTTTTTCCTTGATAGATGGAAAGTCGACTTTTCAAGGAAGACCCCAGTGGTCAATCTGCTAAAACCTGCCTGCTTTCTTCTATGAGATCTGAAGCAAGAGACATGCCTACAGTTATCCAAGGAACGCACTTGAGGTAAGAATTCGTTAAGCTCAGAAGATCTTCTCCATGTATTCTGCAATAAAGGATGGAAGTGAGTAATGTATACACAAGGTGAGGATGTCATGCAAATCAGAAAAACAAACTATACTCAGATGCAGACTAGGTGAAAGGGATCTTTTTGTTTTTATAAGGAACGTATATTTTTTTCTTCCTGTATGTATTGCGATTCATGTAAATAAGCAAGCAATTAATTTTTCGAGCTGCAAACATTTTGAAACGTGTCATTTCCCTGTATAAATAGAACGAAGTGTTAACCTCTACTAAACAATGAATTGTTTTTATTTTCCCAATTAAGCGACCTGGTGCAATTGATATGGATTTTGGCCGTTAGTTTCAAGGGTATGAATTAAAAATTACATGAAATATCTACTTTCAACAGTCAACATAACTGCTTTGGGCCAATTCAAACCACCAATATTCAATATGGACAGATGGAGTACAACTGTGAATTTTCTTCTGCAAAAGTTCCCTATCAAAGAAACTACTGGCCTTTATTCAAGTTTTAACAACATGATATTTACAGGTTAACACTATGTGCGAGGGGATATGAGCAGTTCAAGTTTCAAGTAGTATTATTGTGCAGTATTATTTAAAGATTACTTCTGCAATAATTTGCAACCATTTACAAGCCTTACCCTACATATGGAAAAGCCTGGAAGCTATTTTTGCTTATATGGAATGCAGAGCTCGGAGAAGCAGTCCAAAAAAAAAAAGAGATTTTGGAACTGATTTTACTTCATTTTTCCATGGAACCAAACATGGATAAACGTGCTTATCCAATTATTGTATTTGTTTCAGCTAGAAGGCAATAATTGAAATGGAAATTCTACCAAAACTATATTTTCACAGCAGCACCAAAAAAAAAATTCTTAACACAGCTAACAATTAAACGAATTATTGAACAAAATAGTCCATTTTCCAGACATCTAAAGCCTCATTATTCTAGTATGCAAAAATGCAACAGTGCACTCTATATCCAAATACCAATACAATTTGAAGCCCTCAATCCCACGTTGTAAATAAATTAAAATCCACTTAAAAAAGTCGAACCCGTGGTAATAGTAATACATACCGTGGGGTATATAAGATAAGGAAGGCTGCAGCGGCGTCTATGAGGACGCAGAGTTACACTAGATTTCTTACATTGACGAACAATCAATGAAGTAGAACGATGATTTTTGTCATTATAATAGTAATTACTGGCATGAATCGGAGACAAATGGGGCTTTGTGTTGAATATAACTAACGTGGTTTGCATAATTTAGTAATATAGGTTAACTAATCTTCCCAAATTGATTAGGGTTTATGAGAAGGGAACGACTAACTTGGAAAGAAGAAAGAGGGCTAAAAGGAATGAAAAATCGGGGCTTGTGTTATAACCGTAAGTTGAAATGAGAGGGTTGTGGTGTGGGCGGCGTGGCCGGCGTTAGTGGTGGCGGTTTAGCCAACTCGGCACGTCATAGATTTTTTTGGCACGGCACAAAAAATTTGTCTTGTTTTAGGGCGTGTTTGGCTGGTTTGAAATGAAGCAGTCACACAAGGTGCGTGGGGCTACGTTAATTTTTTCTTTCTCTAAAGTAAATAAAATAATTACTTATTTTTGAAGTGATTTTTTTTTAATTACCATCTAAATAATTTTTTTCAACCTTAACAATTCAAAAGAAATATTTATTTTAAACTTACCTATTCACATGTAAGTAAATTCATAAGAGGGATGTTACTCTTACCGGAGAATGACAACCCCACCACCCCCACGCCCCACCCGATAAGAGTAAAAAAACTCAATTTATAAAGCATAGCCAAACATGCTGTTCTGTTTTTTGACTTTTTCCCTTTTTTCTCTTTTTTATCAATTTCACCCTTCTCAAATGAGTCACTCACATGATAAGATTTCATTCTTATCATAAATTTCAGAAAAATAGTGTTTGTTTGATAGAAATTATTTGGGAATAATAAGTTATGGAATAGTATTTTTTGAAGAATATGTGGTTAAAAAGTAAGAAAACTCTATTAGTTTGTGTGAATATATGGTGGATAAATAATACTATAACAAACAATTTAATTTTTTAAAGAATGACAAAGAGGGCCAAAATAGGAAGAAGAATCGGCTGGACTCGCGCATATTAATTTTCGGTGCAAGCTAAGGCCATCTCTAACGCTGCACCAAACTTTGCATCAAACTAAAATTCATCTCCAACCATTACACCAAATGAACAGTGTTTATTCATTTCGTTCTATTTTTTTATTATTGGTAATT
>CAIGRS010256416.1:0-13696 GCA_903798395.1 Fraxinus floribunda | reverse complement strand
CTCACAGACAAATAAAGTAAATCTACTATATATTTGTATATATAATCAAGAAAGTATCTAGCATACATATTAGGTGAAAATTTTAGAAAACCCGCATAGTTTAACTTCAGAATTAGAGCGGAAAAATATTACCTCAGACTGGTGATTTCAGAAGTGCAAGATGGGATTTTCAAGGGTTGATGCAGAGAGAGTTGAAAGTACTTAGGTACTATTATCGGTGATATGTCGTAGCAAGGAGATCAAGAGAAGTTATTCGGCGACGGCGAATTGTCTAGATCGAGAGAAGAGAAGTCGAGATATTCGTCGAATTCCGGGCAATGCGGCGGCAGCGTCGAACGGCGAAAGAAGAGGAAGAAATCTCTACGGTAGAGGCGATTGAGAAAGAAAACTTCCATTGATTTCAGAAATGGGGAAATAGGGCACAAAACTCAACAAAACAAATACGAAAGAAGAAATCGATGCAAATAACAACTATACTCACAAATGCGTCAGATCTCTACAGAAGAAGAAGAAGTCGATGCAATAACCAAGAAGAAATCCATTGTCCAAACCGTCTCTCATCGAGAGACAGAACTGAAGCCAAAAAAAAAGGAGGCGAAGAAGGGAATTTAGGGTTTTGGTCACTGTACAGGGAGAAAATGAANAGAAGAAGTCGATGCAATAACCAAGAAGAAATCCATTGTCCAAACCGTCTCTCATCGAGAGACAGAACTGAAGCCAAAAAAAAAGGAGGCGAAGAAGGGAGTTTAGGGTTTTGGTCACTGTACAGGGAGAAAATGAAATGGGAGAGCGAGAGAAATGGCGAGAGAAGAAAGGATTAGCGTGAAGAGCATGGCTGTTTGCGTGTAAATATGGAGAAAGTAATAAAAAATCATGAAAATGGCTTGGCTACCGCAGCTCACTCAATTGACTCGGCTTTAGATGGCCAAACGGCTTAGCTACAGTAAATTCAAACTCACTCTTTTTATTATGTAGGATACGTAGACCCTTTTTTTTAGTACACATTTTCAAAAAATAACTATTCTAAAACCCATAATTCTAAGGGCTAAATAATAATATTATTTATCGTTAATATAAATTACAATACGAATACTTAATTAGTTGTCCGATAAATTGAAATGTACTACAAACCCACTAACAAATAAAAGATGAGTGTCACACATAGGATTCTTTTGGATATTTTAGTGTTGAAGTTTGGTGTGGTAGACTTACTACAAACTTGTTTTGATTGAATTGGGGATTTTGACATTGTTGGTTTCATTTGACTCTGTTAAGCCACTTGGTAAAGTGGAATTTCTTCTTTGATTTTAGCTTATGTTTGTTTTTGAAATTTCGTTTCATGCTTATGTGATTCGTTGCTTTGGAATTTATGATGAGTAGCATTTTATTGGTTTGAAGTTTTAGCAATCGAGTTTTATTTTTAGTTGTAAATTTCAAGTTTTCTATTGAAGAAATTTTGTTAATTAAGATTTAGCCCTCGTTTGGTACACATTAAAATTTTCATTATCATTCTTCTATTCAATTTCAATCACACATTTTTCATATTTTTCATCACATCAATAACTTTTCCTTCCTTTTCAACCACACATTCTGCATCAATCTACTATTCCAGAATACATTCTTCCAAAATAATGTGACTCAAACACACCCTTAATTAGTGATGTCTTCAAAAATAACAAAAAATCAGTTAACGCTATTACATAGACAACTATACTACAACACGTGTGTTTCACGTGCACTCACTAGTATTAATCTAAAATATACTCATCATATATTTCTGAAACATCATTTTCATTGACCTTTGGTGCTATGTTATCAGAGGTTTCTAATTGATAAGCCGTTGCTGCTTGAGCTGCATCGAGATGTGCTGCATCGAGATGTGCTACATCAGTTAAGCATATTGGAATATAGTCAAAGAGGTATAGAGTGGTAGATATTGAATGATAGATTCTGAGTTTCGAAGGTCATCATTTTTATTGAGATAACCTAACTTTAATGGAAAATTCTTTTCATTGAAGACTACATGTCTAGAGATGTAAACTCTACTTGTTGGACTAAGATACTTGTACCCTCTATGTAAGTTACTAAACCTAAGAAACATACTTTGTAGAATGAGAACTGAATTTTTGCCTTTGATATGGTCTAAGACAAGGAAAACAATCACATTCAAAGGTTTTGAGAGATTTATAGTCTACTTGCTCATTGTATAAGACTTGATCAGGTGATTTCAATTGAAAAACTATTGTTGGTAGTCTGTTAATCAAGTAGGTAGCTGTATGAAAGGATTCCAAAACTAGTGTTGGTAGTCTGTTAATCAAGTAGGTAGCTGTATTAAAGGATTCCAACAAATAATGTAAGGGCATGCCTGCTTGAGCTAGAAGTTTTAACCCTATTTCTGTTATGAGTCTATGTTTTGTTTTTGCTATACCATTTGAAGCTGAGGTCTAAGGGCAAGAGAATCTCATTTCAATGCTAGATTCTAGAGCTAAGTTAGTGAATGCTCTAAACTTACCTCCACAATCTAATTGAAGTGTTTTTATCTCCCTCTCAAACTTATTTTCTACTACGTTTTTGAACTGAATGAACATATTTAAGGCCTTTGATTTGTTTTTCATGGGATAGATCTAAGTATACCTACCGTTGTCATCAATGAAAAGAATGTAGTACCTAAAATCAAAAGTTGATTGAACGGGGATAGGACCTAGAAATTTGTGTGAACCAAATCAAAAGGGATCTAAAGCATGTGATATAAACAATTTGAAAAGTACAGAATGTGATTTACCAATTTGGCAAGCATCACGAAAATGATTGATTTCATTACAAGATCCGAGTATTTGAAACATCACGAAATTTGTAGGATGTCTAAGTCTCGTGCTACAATTTTAGACTAAATTCAAACTCTTTGATACTTTTAAAAATATCAGAAACATTAGACTTAAATACAAAGATGACGAGTTCAGCTTATTTGAGTAGACTAACTCTTGATAGGAAGGCTTTTTAACTTGATCTAGGTGCCCGATCTAAATCCTTAAGCTTCCTTTCCAACAATGCCTCTTTCGTTTGTTTGACCTTCATAACACAAGAATTAGAGTGAAATTTCATAAATATACCATTATCAGTAGTTAACCATGAGATACTAATCACATTCTTCTTAATTGATGGCACCAATAATATATTACTAAGAACCTATGACTTGTCATTCAATGTGTTTAAGTGGTTTGGACCAATATGTGAAACGTGAAGCTATTTCCATTACCAACAATAAGACTTTCCTTACTACCATATCATGTGCCTTGTATCAGATTTCCTTTCTCAGCATTGATATGGTTTCTTGTTCCTGAATCTGCAAAATAGGCTAGATCTATGACAAGTACTCCGTGAGGCTAAAAGAAGGCTAGTCTTTAGGGGTTATTTTGATACTATCGATGAGGTTTAGTATCCATTTAACTCTCATCATAACGATTGAAATACCTTTTGGTTGAATGATTACTCATTCCAAAAATTTGATAAGGTACTTTATTTCTAGTTGACCCACCTTCTCTAACTCTATATTCCTCCTTGTACCTATTATTTCTTCCACCATAGCTAGATCTACTTGATCTAAAACTATTTGTATTTCTCTTAGGCTTGACTCAAGTTTACTAAAGCCAGGCTATTCTTCACAGCATTAAGATGCTCAATCATGATCTCATAGGTCATGAGCACAGATTGTAGCTCCTGTCGAGAGATGGGCTCTCTTCTATTGATTTGAACTACAATAGGCATGTACTCCTCATACAACCATACCAACACTTAGGACAAAGTCATTGTGAGGACAAAGTCATTGTGCGGTATAGTTTTACCAGCAATCTCAAGGTTATCCACTAGCTATTTGATTGTGTTGAGATATCGATCAACGCTCATTGAACATTTCCTTGTCCTCTGAAGTTCACCAGTAAGGAAGGTTAGTATTGATTTGTTTATAACTTTAACAATTTCCTGGACTACATTCCAGAGGTCATAAAAGCTTGAAGTTCCCATTACTCTAATGGTGATCTCAGGCATTATAGATGAATAAAGCTAACCCAACAGTAGATGATCATTGGAAATCTATTTTCCATATTCAGCACTTTGTGTCATTTCGACAGAGACACCACTTGAATCAGTAGTTTGTGTCCCTGAGAACTCCGATGGACATTTCTTTTTTCCTAAGATGAATCCTTCCAGATTATGAGCCTTAATGACGATGATAACCATATTTTTCCACAGCAAGAAGTTGTTCCTATCAAGCTTTACTGGTGGAATTGGGTGAGACTTAACCTATAATGATGACATCTGATTTTTTCCCAACATTGAGGGCATCAATGGGCTTGATGATGGCTGAGGTAATTGTGTATCACTATCATTAGATTTGGTGTTAGCCATGAGTATCTCTAACACCAAGCTAAAATTTAACAAATTCATATATTGATTATTTTTAGCACATAATTGCTGAATAGATCACAATTTACACATTTTGTTTACTTTTTGTTGAGTACGAAACAAGAAAAGAATATTTGTCAAACCAATTCTAGCTTAACACGTAATAGGCAACATTAGTCAACACTAACCTCCGGGATTTTATTGATATGCCCTCACTTGTGGCGAAGGAATACCGTGGTTACATGAAATACGATGAGCAAGAGATAAATAAGGAAGTACTACTTCCCTTACAAAACCAAGTTCAGAAATAAAAAGAAAAACATTAAAGTCTAAGGTGAGGTAATTCCCAACTATCCGTGTTTAGAATTCCTCGCAATAGTGTCGGAACCTCATCGCCAAAAAATAACTCAATAGACAAACCACCGCATCCTTTTTTTGCAAGAAAATCTGCCGCCATATTAGCCTCTCGGAACACATGGTTCACTTTGACATTTAGTAGACGGATCAGCTCCATAGTTTCATCCCAAAAGTCCCAAAGCCACCATAGAGTGCAGTTACCTCTGTCAATCCACTGTGCAATGATTTTAGAATCAGTTTCAACACTAATATTGAGTTAAGAGTCCAGGGATGTGTACACAAGAGTAGTGTTATAACTCCTAATTTCAAAAGGCCACATTCAAGAGAACGAGAGTCTTGTATTCCTTCTAACATCATATTTTAATGGAAAACAATCACGAAGTCTTAGTGATCTTCTCTATCTAATGAATGGGAGCTTGCCTTAAAGCGTCCACTTAGCATTCAACCCGAGTATATGCTTCCACAGGATACAATTCAAGGACTTTTGGCACTAGACGTTCCTAAATGGGTACTATCAACTCAGGTGAATTCAATAATTGACATGGCATTCCAACCTTCCTTGTCCTCTCATGGCCTATCACAAAGAAGTTTCTTTCGATAGGGACATACTGAAATTTCGATTAAGTTTCGCCTTCCCTCCTTTTTCATGGGTTTCATCAAACAATTAACATATTGGCGAGCTGCACCTAGAAATTATCTTATAATTAACATAGAGTTCGAATTAATGTTAAAATAGTTCTTTTATTGAATTTATGAAAATAATTACAATTCTATATACAACATTTCCACGGGTTCGTGTCAAAAATAGCATTTCTAAGTAGTACCTGGACTTTAGCTAGACCAGTGCTCTGGGCTGGGCAATTACAACTTCAATGGTCCCATCAATTTGGGGTCTCCAGTATCCACTTTCAGCGTGCATAGGCTGATTGGTGTTCAGTTTCAAAGTCTTTGAAGAATAAGCTATAACGGGCTTCTCATTCATAACCAAAACAAAAATAAAAATGGAAACAAAATCAATTATGGAACTCTGCAATTTCAATTGTTGCGTAATTTTTCAAATGGAGAAATAACTATAGAATACCTTGTTGGGAGAGTGAGAAAAGTTGAGCTCTTCAGAATGAGTAAAAGGGGAGATAGTGGGGAAACTGCCCTCGCCTTGGCCTCTCCAAGTGCCAAGCAAGAAGGCTAGTGTTTGAGCCGTCGGATGCACTATGGCCAGAGACGGTATGAAATTTGTAGCCATTTCTGCTTTTCTTGTTGCTCTTGCATTTGACAATGGCTAGAGGTGATTGCGTGAAAGTGACAATGAAAAAAAAATTGATTTACATGGCAAATCGGGACACGTGACTGCCAAGTTTTGTTTGGCTCTTTTACATTGTAGTGATTCCACATGTTTAAATTAGAAATTCGATAATTTGATACAAAAAAATAAATAAATAAATAAAAGTAGAAGGCCTCTAGAGTACATTATTAAGATAATATGATGCATTAATTTATTTATTTATGTTTCGTCACTGTGAAATATTTTTACAATCTCTTAACAAAATCATTATATAAAAGTTTAATATGCATTACGAGTAATAATTAGAACTAAACAACGACATCCTTAATTCACAAAATTGAATTGAAATCATTTTCTAAAAATTTAGATCCGAGCAATGCTACTAAGACAGGGTGAAGTCCAGGGTTAAAAACAGGGATTCAAATTATGCTGAGTTGGCATCAATAATTCCTCAATTTTGGAGGGAAGCCGTAGTGGTCTTGGAATGGTGGAGCGGACGTGTTTTTTATTCCTTTTAATCCAAGAACAAAGCCATTTCCTCTATAGTGACTGCTTTCTTCATTCCAGCAACCCGGAATAAATCCTTTCCCCTTTCTCTCAAAGACCGACGGGTCTTTTCGATACGGCTGCCACACTTCACAGTGAAGGTAGAATTTTTTTTTTTTTTTGAAGCCCCAAATTTAGTAAGCTTTTTTACTTGTAGGCATTTAATCGATTTCAATTAAATCCCTTATTTTCATTAGGGTTCTTTTTAGATTCTGTTAGATTTCTTAAAAAATAATTTATTCTCACTTGTTAGACTTTTTTTCGTCGTGTAAATGTCTTCGAATCAATTCAATTTAATTTTTAGCCGATTTAAATTGTACTAGAATATGTTAGGTGGTGGTATTGTACTTTGGTTGCACTTAAGAGGAACAATTTGATGTTCTTTTGTTACCTTTTAAAGTCTACAACTTTTTATTAGGTAGTGGGAATTGAATTCTGGAAAATAAGGCTGGTAAAATCAGTATTTTATAGCTTTTGTTTGTAAATTAGGATGGTAAAATATTATAGTTCTGCTGTGGTTGAAGACTGAATTTCAATCGATTTGTGGTCAAAAGATCTCACCTCCACCTGTAACTTAATATTATAGGTAGATTCTTCTGGAAAAAATATGTTGTGATTATTTGTATGTTTGTATTCCACCTCTTGCCCGACAAATGTACATAATTGAAAGACTCTTCCGGATGTGAAGTTAGTTTAACTTATGCTGAAACTGATTTATTGATATGTGCTTTGTAGAGTATGGAAGACGTGTAGAACGAGCACGATGATGTGTTGGTGGAATTTGATAATGAGAACGTGACGGACTCTGTGAACTTAGTCGAATGTGAAAAATCGGGGGAAAATGGTGTAAATGTGCTTAAGGTTGGGAAAATATTTTGACATAATTTCAACAATTCTTGAAGGAGGCAGCCTTGAAGTTTCATTTGATAAGTTCCAATTTGTTTTGTGGTTGGTTAAATGATGGATCCTCTTATACATGTAATTGGTGCTAGTGTTTTTATTCAAACTTGTTAAGAGAGCCACGTGCTTGTTGTTTTTGTAATTAATTCAGTATATTGCTAGTAGTTGAAGTATGGAAATTCTTGTTATTTTTCCTCTTCAGATTCCTTTAATGAAGTTGATTGAATGGCTACCGTTTAAAACATATCTTACAGTTTATCTCGGATGATCAAGAAATGCACATGGTTTCAGACAATTTGTTAAAATTGTGACAATTTTACAATAATAGTCACTCACAGTAATCCTTCTCTTTTATCCAAAATTTATAACCATCATTATGTAACATAGAAGAAAATCTTACATATTTGAATCCCAACATCACATGTGATGGGCCCTGCAAATTTATCTTGATTCTTGACCAAGTATTGCAATAATTATGAATCCCATCGAATATGATATGATAATGTTGATTTAGGTGGAAATATCACCAAATCATTTTCAAATACTAGTGATTTAGGTGGAAACGGCACCAAAACATATCTTACAGTGTTTGGGGACTCCATAAACATAATAGACAATATTCATGAAGCTTTCATAATAGACAATAGATCCCCTGCATGGAAATATTTTGAAACTATGAAAATTTCCATGTAATCCCCCCTTCCCTTTAGCATTTTCTTCAGTGCTACCTATTGCCTTGCAGATTGTCACGGTCATCGAAATTTGTAGTTCTTCTTCATCATTGAGGTAGACTCCAGATTGGAACATGTGTGGATAAGATGAAGAACATCACATTTCGATAAATCAGTTTCAGCCACAGCATAACTACAATATTTTACCATCCTGATTTACAAATCGATTGAAATTCAGTCTTCAACCACAGCAGAACTATAATATTTTACCATCCAAATTTACAAACAAAAGCTATAAAATACTGATTTAATTACCAGCCTTATTTTCCAGAATTCAATTCCCACTACCTAATAAAAAGCTGTAGACTTTAAAAGGTAACAAAAGAACATCAAATTGTTCCTCTAAGTGCAACCAAAGTACAATACCACCACCTAACATATTCTAATACAATTTAAATCGGCTAAAAATTAAATTGAATTGATTCGAAGACATTTATACGACGAACAAAAGTCTAACAAGTGAGAATAAATTATTTTTTAAGAAATCTAACAGAATCTAAAAAGAACCCTGATGAAAAACAAGGGATTTAATTGAAATTGATTAAATGCCTACAAGTAAAAAAGCTTACTAAATTTGGGGCTTCAAAAAAAAAAATCTACCTTCACTGTGAAGTGCGGCAGCCGTACCAGAAAGACCCATCGGTCTTTGAGAAAAAGGGGAAAGGATTTATTCCAGGTTGCTGGAATGGAGAAAGCAGTCACTGTAGAGGAAATGGCTTTGTTCGTGGAATAAAGGGAAATGGCTTTGTTCTTGGAATAAAAACCGGTACGCTCCACCATTCCAAGACCACTACGGCTTCCCTCCAAAATTGAGAAAATTATTGATGCCAGCTCAACCTAAATTGAATCCATGTTTTTAAACTTGGACTTCACCCTGTTTTAGTAGCATTACTCTTTAGATCCATGTGGAACTATGACGCGTTTGACCATTCTTTAGATCATTTTCAATTCAATATATGGATTGCTATCTTGGTAACATAGAAATTGAAAGACTTCCAACTTTGTCTAACATTAAAGTCTAAATTAATCTTCAATATATACTATGAAGTTCTACCTAGTGTCATTTATTTTCTTAAAATAAAGTCAAACTACATCCAAATTTGGATTTCTATATTAATATATTGAGTCACTTCGTCTAGCATAGTTTATAAATCTAGACAGAGCTTTAGCATAACAGAGAGCCCTTATCAGCTTGTATTGGAGATAATTATTTTTAAACACCGTCCAATTTTCCCTTATGTGACACGATTTTCTTAGAAGCAATCTAAGTTACACTTTCGATGCTCTTATAATCATTTAGCTTTATCAGAATGTTCATTCCAACTTTACTAAAAATATTATTCAATCAAACTAGAAGGTAAAGTTGATCAACTCGACGAGCTTGGAGAGTTGGACAAATTGGCCAACTATATAAAAATATTCAAAAGTACATTTCATACTCAAAAAAATATAAATTATTCATTCAAAACTCACTACATAAAGCTTTTGGGAGGTCATTTTTGGATATGAATAATTTTACTCGTACATAAGGAGCTATATAAAGTTCTATAGATAGATGAGGTATCAAGAAGACAGTTGATAATTTATTTATTTTTTGGTTGGAGAAATTATGACCTAATTATATTTAATCACATCACGTGTATGTAAATTAATCGGTAAGTGGTTATACAACCGTTTTGATACGAAAGTATTAAAACTTTTGGGTTGTCAATGGGCTTGAAGAAAATGGACCTAATTCAAATTCTCCTGACTTACGAGGCTATTAGCCCATTTCCCTTGAATGCCTCATGAATGTCAATTTGATAGGGTAAAATTACCCAAAACTCTAGTTTTCAAGTTTACAATTTAAAATAAATGGATAAAGTTTAAAATTCAAAAATTAGATGGTAATTATCTATTTTTAAATTAATAAAAATAAATTTATTATATTAACTAAATATTCATGAGAATTAATCTGGACCGTCCACGTATCTCACTCTATGTACTTATCCCTGTCATTCAACCTACGTCCCTCTCTCTCTGAAAATCGCCTGTCCCTCACTTACTCTCTCTCTCTCTCTCTCTACAACACGAAACCCACGTATCTCTCTCTGCAACAACACTCATGTTTCTCTCTTTCTCTACCATTTTCAACCGCACAAGAACTCCCAATCGCCGGCATTATCATCGGCGGTTCATGTGAAATAGCCATATTACATTTTAGTTTCAAGCATTATGATATTTAAAATGGTTAGAACTCGAAGTATTGATGTGAATATAAATGAGAAGGATAAAGGAAAGAGGAAAAAAGATGTAGAAGGTTCTTCTTCAGCAAAGCGAGTCAAAATGTCGACCTTTGGCGAGAAATCCTTGAAAAAGGTGAAATCTGATTTTGTGACCCGATTTGTGAGTTTTGTGATATAATTTTTTACTAATTTGTGTCCTAATTTGGGTATTTTGTGACCGAATATGATCTTATGACCTAGTTTGGGTATTTTGTAATTTGAAGGGTTTGTGACTTATTTGGTGTATTGTTTGATCTATTACTATTTATGTAAATGAACATGTTTTCTAAAGTGTGCTGAATTGAATTTGAATTTCTTCTCTATCATGTTTTAGAATATGATTGTGTTGCTAATTTTTCCGGAATGTAAATGTCAATTGATTCTATGTTTGATGCGTTAATATGTTTTAGAGTGGATAAAAATATTAAAGCACGGGACACAAATATGGAACTGATATCTGCACTAATACATGTTGTGACTATCTACTATTATTTGTTATGTTTTGGAGAATTTGTGACCAAATGTTTATTTGTTGAAGGTCAAAGTAACATATATGACATTACGATTGTACATGGAGCTATTTAATAAAACCAAGGAATTGGTTCCCTGGGAATATCACTATAACACCAATCCAGAGTATCATCACACACTTTGTGATGAAATTCACTACTACTCAGAGGGACATTCTTGAAAACACATGTGTGTCTTACTACATCAATTGTAAGGAGATAGTAGTGCAGCCACAATTGATTCACTATATTTTACTACGGGAGGTGAAGCAACCCAACAAGCAGGAGATGTGGTTCAACATAAATGGGAGATATATTCGGTTCTCCATTGCTGAATTATGTTTGGTCACTGGATTGCGGTATGATGGGGTCGATGGTCGATCGATGTTGGATGAAAAATCGTTTGCAGTGAAGGATACGTATTTCAGGAACTTAAAAGTTGTCACAAGTGAAAATGTCAAAAGAGTCTTTCTTTCACTAGATGATGCACCATACCTTGACGTGGTTAAGATTGTGATTTTTTATCTTATCACCTCGTATATATTTGCTACACCCTACCCGAAGGTCATGGATCAATACATTTTTGCACTTGCAAACGATTTTGCCACTCTTGAGATGTTCCCTTGGGACAGCTATTTGTTTGAGACCACATTATCGTCATTGAGGAAGAGATTATCAAAACAAACAAGTCACTACACATTGATGAGTTTTTTAGTGGCTTTCTAGGTGTGGTTGTATGAGTGCATACCTGTACTTGAAGGGAACGTGGCCACAAGAATTTGTAAGAAACATCTATGAATTGGACTGCGCACAAACATCTTTCAGTGGCAATGTTGGAGGACAGAGTGTATGGAAGTGAGAATGTAAGTTCTTAAATATGTTTGAATTGTCATGTAATCATTTGATTAGTTATACATATTTAAAATGACATATGCTAAAAAAATTTCCATCTTATGTCAAACAAGTTGTAATAAATGACATTGATCCATCTGAAGTAGAGCTCACGATGTCATATATAACAAGTTCTAAATATGAACTTCAGATATATTATGACATATGACCTGAAATATGTTACTTGTTACTTTCCTTCATATATATTTTGACCTGATTTGTATCATCGTGCTAATTGATTTCATTGTTCTGTACGTTAGGTACAATCGAAAGATGTGTAGTACTCAAAGCCTAGACAACCAAATCAAAACATTAGGATCTCTAAAACTCCAATAGGCAAAAGTGAGTCTACTCCCCCGTTGTCAAAGGTACATTTTCAAGATTCAGACGATGATTTTGTCGATCCACCGCCACAAAAATAGACGGGGATTGCTAGCTTTAGCTTTCTTGCTCAGCCTCATCCCATCTATCATCTTGATTGTTCATGTGTCAAAGTTAGTAATTTCATTTTTTACAGACTTAAGAAGCCATTTTATATACAATTCTACTAACTATAAATTTTTTTCAGGAATGTGGTCGATTGAAGCTGTTGATGGATGAGGAAATAACCAAGCTTCAAGTGGATAACAAAGGGCTGAAAGAGGAGCTTTTATCGATGAATTCAGAGGTATCTGACATGAATGACAAAATGCGTCATTCAAACAGTTTTGTGAAGCTCAATGAGGTCATTCAGAGTCAGAATATGTTGAAAGATGGCTTGAGCGACATCAGGTCATCTCTTAAATCTTTTGTTGAATCTGTGTTTGACATTTTATCTTCAGTGATAGATGAAGTTCAGAAGAAGTTGAGTGGTAAAGATGGTTCGACAAAACAAGAGCCAAAAGGTGATGTGGTTGAAAGAAAGGGCAACGGTCACATGGAACTGGAGCCAAAAGGTGATAATGTGGTTGAAAAAAGGACAAAGATCATATGACACCTGAGTTTTTATATTGCTTCCATGATGACTACGTTCTTCAATCTCCTTCACTTGATCTAGGTGTTGGCTACTCATAGAGTCCTAAAATCTCTGATAATGCATTGTTTGCCAGTAAAGAAGTGCAAGAGCATTGATACGAATGCAAAATGCATATTTTTTCCTCCTTATTTTATGCGTTCGTGTGTTTATTTTGTGCCAAAATGTACTCATTACGCTCATATTTTGATTTAGGTGACAATTCTATGGATATGGTGTAATTTGGAAGAAATATGAATAAAGGGACCAAAATGGAAGAAAGTGAAAGTTCAGGGACTAAAGAGCAAATACTATAAACTTGTTTCTAACCTTGGGATGAATATTCAAGAGTGTTAGAGGTAAATTGAATGAAGAAATGAGTCAAAGGGATGAAATATAACCAAGACATTATCACATATCAACTTTCAAGCTGAAAAGTTTTGCATCGATTTTCAGCCCCATATTGAGACCAGTTTTCGACATGGAAAATGATCGAATTCGAAGATAGTTTCTGAACAAATGTTTTAGTCCTTTGAGTTAGCTTTCTAAAGAATCTTGAATTACCTTAATTAAGTATCAGTAGAGAAAGATATGATAAAAATACTGAAAGCTATCCGGTGGAAGATTTTAAAGCTATGCGGTCGCTTCCATTGCTTCAGAGAACTTCAGGGCCTATTTCAACTCTTCTATGCGACCCCAACATTTTCTACTATGTGGTCGCATAGTACATTCTGGTGACGTGAAAATCTGATTTTCAAATTTAAGTCAACTACCTATGGAAACAACTATAAATACGTTATTTGCAACCCTAGAACGTAGAGAAC